>OY987271.1:12002264-12082415 GCA_963920665.1 Straminergon stramineum | reverse complement strand
TGTTTTGCTTTCTTTTAAGTTCATGCTATGGTGATTTATGAAGAACAACTTTTGTGAAGTATATTTTTTTCATGCTCATCTAGAAATTTTAAATTATAAGACCCTTTGACAAAACCATAATTTTCTAAAATCTCCTCATTGGCTCATTCCATCCATAAATCCCTATTTTGTCCCACATCTCTTGAAGCATTGAACATTTGAATAATTGAACATGACCTACCCCGCCCGTCCGCCTGACCGCCTGTCCGCCTTAAACCACCCGTCTGCCTGACCTTCCGTCTGCGCGACCTCCCGTCCACCCGTCCGCAATATCCGTCCGCCTGTCCGCGTGTCTTCGCGTCACTCCATCCGCTTGTCCGCATTGTCCGTCCGCCTGACCCCCGTGGGCCCGACCGCCTATCCGCTGGACCGTCCGTTCGCCCGACTAAACCGACCGCCCGACTGCTGGATCGTCTGTCTGCCCAACTAAACCGACTACCCGATCGCTGGACCGTCCGTCCGCCCGACTAAACCGACCGCCTGATCGCTGGATCGTCTGTCCGCCCAACTAAACCGACCGCTCGACCGCTGGACTGTCCGTCCGCCCGACCGCCCGTCCGCTGCGCAATCAGGCGACGGCGGATAGTATGTTCTGTGGATTCAAAAATGGTCTGCAACGGTCAGGCCAATTTGGGAGACTATAACTATAGGAAAGAAGTCATTTGAGAGCACTCTTGAAAATTGAACGTTAAGATTTCCAAGGGCTAGGAGCTGCAATTTTTGTGTCCCTTGCTTGGTAATGTATAGTTCAGTGGATGGGAGGGCCTTGATTTTCAAGGCTTTGTGCACTCATTTTTTATTATATTTGGACATTGTTCATTTGGTCTTCACATTTTGAATTTGATTCCAATATACGGAATTAAAATTTGTGCCTTGCCACTATGAGCAAGGATTGGTCTGGTTGGTATGGTACCCCCATCAACCGGTAAGGTAAAGTGTAAGGCTTGCAACTCGGTGTTTGCGAAGAAGATAAACCGTATGTTGAGCCATTTAGGATATGAAGGCCCATCAGGTGTTCGTGATACAGGAGTGAGTCTTTGTTCGCAATTGACGCCGGATGTTCGAATCCTATTTCTTCGATCTAATGGGGCATTCCCGCAGAGACCGATCATTGACAACGTAGATGTTGGTAGCATGCGTATGGTCGGGAGGGATTTTTCAAATGACAGGGATATGGCGCGTTCTACTCAAGAGGACTCATGCACAACACTAGAAGAATTTGTTGGTGTAGGGTCCGAAGTAAACCAAACTACAAAAACATCCAGTGATCGTGACACTCCAAGGGCATCACGTAGTAGACCTCAAAGACAGAGTAGTCTAGTGGATGGCTTTGATTCCGCAGGAAAACGCAATTTGAATGCAGTGTGGGCCAATTTCTTTTATGCGGCAAACATACCATTTGCTGTAGCTCGAAATCCGGCATTTAAAGAAGTAGTGAAAAAAACAGCCGAGTACTGTGGGCCCTACGCTCCACCATCGTATCATGATTTACGCCATAAATTGCTTGACCAAGCGAAGACCGACATCAAAACAAAGCTTCATAGTCGGACCGAAGATAGCATTCGGAAGTTTGGAGCAACATTGTCTATTGATGGATGGAGCTCGGTTACCAATCGACCATTGATAAATGCCATGCTTGTATCTTCTGCGGGTGAACAATTTCTAGGATCGGTAGATACAAGTGGAATCGAAAAGAATGCTCCTTTTTTGGCCTCTGTCTTGGAAAAGTTTATAGAACAAGTAGGCCCCACAAATGTTGTGCAAGTGACTGCAGACAACGCTCCTGTAAATCCGGCAGCATGGAATATGGTGTCGAGTAAATATCTGCACATTTTCTTTCAAGGTTGTGTAGTGCACGCCTTGAATTTGTTGCTTCAAGATTAGGGGAAGCAAGAATGGTTGAAGGAGCTAGTGGAAAAGGCCCAAACCGTTGTGAAGTTCTTCCGATTGCAGCATATGCCGCTAGCTATATTTCAAAAGCACGAAACGAAGAATAGCTTATTGATGTCGGTGAAAACAAGATTTGCCTCCAATTTCTTCATGATTTCTCGTTTGTTGAAGGTCAAGACTGGATTGCAACAAAGTGTGGTGGATCCACAATGGATAGAATATGTGCTCAAGTTACGGGACACGAAGAACGCAAAATCTCGTACGGAGTCTCAGGAGGTGAAGAAGACAATTTTAGATGAGCATTTTTGGGCCCGTGCCACTAATTTCCGAGAATTGATGGCTCCTGTGGTGTTTGGTCTACGTGATTTGGATGCAAAAACACCATGCATGGGCAAGGTGTTGCACATCATGAGGAATTTAGAGAAGCATGTCTTCTCTTTACGACAAGAGCCCTTTGGTTTGTCCTTGGACTTAGCCATTCCTATCGAAAAGGCATTTGGTAAGCGATGGGAAATAGTAGAGACCAATCTACATTATGCAGGAGCTCTTTTGAACCCTTACCTTCTTCACGATAAAGAACTAGCTGACGATCAAGATGCAACAGATGCATGCAAGTGCGTTATCAGGAAAATATGTCAACCAGGAACTTATCCTGACGTAGTGAAGGAATTTGTAGCATTTCAACATCGAGATCCTCCGTTCCACGACATGTTGGATCCGGCTGAGCAGAAATTGTCGGCACATGCTTGGTGGGATTTTGAAGGTGCATGTGGCAAGCTCATTGCTCCAATTGCAAAGAGGATTTTGGCCCAACCGGTGTCATCATCTTCATGTGAACGAAATTGGAGTAGCTACTCTTTTGTTCACAACAAATCCCGAAACAAGTTGAGGCCACAGAGAGCAGCCGATTTGGTGTATGTATACACCAATTCCAAAGTCATAGCCGCATCGTAGGAGAAGGATGAAAAGAAGTGGTACCATGACAATGTGGAGTCCGAAGATTCGGAAGGGCCTATCTCAGAAGACGAGGATGGTGAATCTGTATCTAATGATAGAGATGTTGTGAATTATGATATGCACAATTCTGATGAAGAAATGTTTGAGACTCCTAATCAAAACAATGAAGACTTCGGAGTCGTGGTCTCGTGGATGGAGACATGTATGAGTTTCGATCAGATGAGGATGATTGCGGGCTTGATGATGATGTACCTTCGATAGCTAGATTTGTTGATGGAACCGGATTCATGAGTAGCAAAAATCTTCTACCAAACGTGGAGGATACGTATGTAGAGATAAGGGTGACCAATAGGACAACGGTTGCGAATGATGGGAGTCTTGAAAAGGATGAAGTGATTCCCATTTCCGATGCTCCATCCCTAATAATGGCGATAGAAAAAAATGACCAACATAAAGACAAAGGAGGATGTGAGGTGAACGTTGAAATGAACATGTCCAATGGAATTGTTGCGTCAATAGTGGTATCGGCAAGCAAGAAATGTGTTGAAGCAAATATTGGAAATGCCAAACCACACGAAGTACAAGACAATGTTGAAGCACGTTCGATGGAGTTAGGTAGCCCAATTTTTGTCAACAGTGGTGTTGGCAAAATGCACCTTATGGAAGATTCTCCCGAACCACCACGTAGCACTCCTCCACGTGCACTATTTAAAAGCGATGCCATGACATTGGATGGTTCAAGGAAATCACGGCTTGGAAAAAGACATTTGTCTCCTACGAAAGAGATGAGTTCCAGAGGCAATCCAAGTCGAACCATTTTATCATGTACCGATGATGATGATAAGGATGAGACATTGGCTTCAATGTTTATTCAACATCGGGGCCATCCACCACGCCATTCCTTGAAATCATTAGGCCACACATCGCAATCTTTGAATGCAATACAGTTAATTATTCAAGGAGTGCCAAAAGCAGAGATATCACAAGGTGAAGACTCCATTAAAGCTCGTAAAAAAAGAATGATGCAATCCTTTGCTACCTCTCTAAGGAAGAGACCGAATGTGGGTAGAACCCCACTTGATACCTATCAAGTGGGGTCAAAGAAGAAAATGAAAACAATCCCTAGCCTTAAGGAAGGCATTGGTAAGGCTATATTAAGAGCCAAAATGGAGAAGAAGACCGGTAGATCAATGAGATCATTGACATCTACCCAAGTACAAAAAGGAGTGAAAATTGTACAATCTTCATCAAACGACATGGAAGAGACATCTAGCGATGAAGACAACCGATGGGGAACTAGATGTGACAGTAGCGGGGCTGAGGTGAAGGAGATAGTGATTACAAGCCTTAGAGATTCAAGGAATGTAGGCTTAGGTGTTTAGGTGCTTATGATACATTGAGCATGTAATGGCAATTGATTGTTTGAAGCTTCCATTGCAGTTGGAGTTTGCTTATTGATGTTGAAAATATGATTATTTTTTTTTGAATTGCAAAACCAAGAAGAAGTCCCCCCAAAATTGATTGTGTTCCTCTTTCTTTGTATGAAGCATGATACATTGCAAGATACATATAGAATGCAACAATTTTGACTTCATGATTGTCATAGAATCATAGATTTGGTAATTTTCAAGGTGAAGAGAATTTTGAATTTTTTCTTTAATCCTTTCCCTTGATAATTCATAATTGCAATTATAGTGTACAATTTCTTTGGTTGATTACACTACAAAGGATAGTTCATAACTCCATATGTTATTGTAAAAAGCATTCAAGGAATCAAAGTTTACTTGAAGGAGTTGAAGCTTTGTATTAAATAACTAGCCACTAGCTGTCTGCCCGCCCGTCCGCCCGTCCGCATTTACCCAGGGTAAATTTGCGGACGGTGTTTTTTACCCCCCGGAGACGCAGCATCCGCAGGGTCCGGACGGCTGGATAGCCGATTTTTGGATGCAATTTTGCCCGGGACACTCACTTTTGTCAACCCTGCTCCTGAGCAATATAGCTCCTAGCAAAATTCCATACATAAAGGCCATAGGAGGACAAGTCATGCTTGTAGTTAGCCAAAGCATTGTAAGTACTATCAATACCTCAAGAAAAATAAAAGACATCAACAACATTCTTTACATGCCTAGTGTCAAATCCAACTTACTCTTAGTAGGAAAATTCATAGATATAGGCTACAGGGTCCTCTTTGAGGCAAGAAGATGTTTCATATACAACGATGACCAACCCAACGAAATATTTTTATAAGGGATTAGGGACCCTTGGATCAACTTGTATAGAGTCGTCAACCTTCTAGATCATCAACCTCCAACGCCACTACCATCATTGCGTCACGTCACCACACCAGGATCTCCATTACCAACACCGCATACACTAACAACTAGCAACCGCCTCAACACTAGACAACCTCGTCCTAGTCCTTATCCGCAACGACACAACACTAGACAACCTCGTCCCGGTCCTTGTCCGCAACCGCCACTACAATAAAATGGATGTTTTATGACTGCAAAAAATGACTGCAGTGAGTCAAAAAATTTGAAAATATGACTCATGCAAGAATTACTGTAGATGACGCGCAACATGACTGGGTCTAGTCATTACCGACTAGTCGCTTCGGACATGAGTCATATTTGTAGTCATCGTATTTGGGGGGTATAATTAGCCATATTTTGCCAATGTGGCGTATACGTTGACTATTCTTGGAGACTTGACTTTCTCTTGACCTGCCTGGGCAAGGAAAAAAAATCTACGTGGCATATGACTGCTTGTAGTCATATTTTAAGCTGACGTGGACTATGACTATGGTGAGTCATATTTTGGCAGATGTGGAGTATGACTATGGTGAGTCATATTTTGGCGGATGTGGAGTATGACTATGGTGAGTCATATTTTGGCAGATGTGGAGTATGACTATGGTGAGTCATATTTTGGCGGATGTGGAGTATGACTATGGTGAGTCATATTTTGGCGGATGAGGCATATGACTTTTTGTAGTCATATTTTGGGATGATGTGAAATATGATTTTTGTGAGTCATATTTTTTGTCGATGTAAAAAATGACTCTCATGGGTCATATTCTTTGCATGTTGATGTAGAAAATAACTCTAGTGGATCATATTTTTCATTGATGTGGAATATGACCTTCATGAGTCGCTTTTTTTATTGATGTGAAATATGATTGATGTAAGTCATATTTTTGGCTATGTTGTAGTTCACATAGAATGTTACTAGTAATTTTATGATTGAATGTAGTTATATTTTTAAAAGTATAGAGTCACATTATTGGCATGATTGTAAACATTATATAACTACAACAAGTCATATTTTGATTAAGATATATTATAAAATATGACTCAAACAAGTGATATTTGTAACTAGGTGACTTGAGGTTTATAGTAACTTTTGTCATAAATTGTAATCACATTTTCCATACATTCTAAATTGACATGAGGCGTTGCAATCGTGCATCAGTATGGTTTAGTAGTTGTATAAATGACTACATACAATAAAAAATGAGTAAATATGATTTTTGAGATGCACAAAGATAATCATATTGAAGAGAGAAAATGCAAGAAAAAAATGTGACTCTTTTCAATGACATTTATTAGTCACTAACAAAAAACATATCACAATGACAGTCTAGAAATATATATTCCTACACACTGTAGGACTTGTAGTTCCTTACAAAAATGTGAAGAAGTTGTCTCTCTAGTGTTGTAAATAGCCTCCAATAACTTTAGTCCAGCTTTAAGTGCCTGCACATAAAATGAAACAGTTTAATTTTTAGTAAATGAACAATATAGCTCAATCTTCAAAGATTTAAATCAACATAAAATGTGAAGCACAAGTTTAAAATAAGAAGAATCCATAATCACTATATCTCTAAAAAACACAAGAAAATAAGAGGAAAGAACAACAATAGTGATAAAAGGAACAAAAACTAGAAGGCAACAAGTGTTAAAAGGTAATAATAAGCAAGAAATAAGATGTAACAAAAAGAAACAAGAAGTAAGAATTAAGATGCAATAAGAAGCAACAAGAAACACAATTTAAAATGCTATAAATATCAAGAAAAAACAAATCAAGATGCAACAAGAAACAACAAGAGAGACAAGTTAAGATGCAATAAAATGCAACAAATAACAAGAAAAACAAGAATTGAAAGGCAATAAGAAACACAAGTTAAAATGCATCAAGAAGAGATTAAAAGCAAGAATTAAGAAGCAAGAAGAGGCAAGAATTAGGAAATAAGAATTAAGACATAACAAGAGGAAACTAGAAGCAAGAAACAAAAACTAAGAAGCAAGAAGAGGCAAGAATTAAGAAACAAGAATTAAGACATAACAAGAAGAAACTAGAAACAAGAAGCAAAAACTAAGAAGCAAGAAGAGGCAAGAATTAAGAAACAAGAATTAAGAGGTACAAAGAAAAGACTAGAAACAAGAATCAAGAACTAGGAAGTAAGAATTAAGACGTAACAAGCAAAAATTACAAGCAAGATTTAAGAATTAGAAAGTAAGAATTAAAAGGTAACAAGAAGAAACTAGAAGCAAAAATCAAGAACTAAGAAGCAACAAAAAGTAAGAACTAATAAGAAAGAAGAAGCCAAAGCTACAAAACAACAAGAGGCAAAACCTAAGAGGCAACTAAAAACAAAGAAGAAGAAGAAGAAGAAAAAAAAAAAGAAGAAACGGCAGCTAGGGTTTCAAAACCCTAAATCAATGGTGGCTACATAAAAGTGGCGGCTAGGGTTTTCAAACTCTAGTCATGTCACTTACCCTAGTCATGCACATGACTTGCTTTAGTCATGTGACTTCACGTAGTCATGCGACTTACTAAATCTGACTATACTAAGCAACTAAGCTATTTTAACAACAAAATTTGCTTCAAAATGGATGTATGTTGCAATACATTTCTACAAAATGTCTAAAAGAAAATTGCAAGGCCTTCAACACCTACAGTTATGGCAAAAAAAGACAACTTAGCAAATGCCTTACATCAATCAAAGTATCTATGTCTATGCACTAAGTATATAAGAGTAAAAATATTTGATAGAAACACTATTTAAAAGTATCTTTGAAGTAAAAAAAAACGGACTATATTTTTATAGTCTATATCCTTCAAAGAACATTTAAGCAACCATTTTTTAATTGCAATACAAGCACGTGTATCGTAGTGAGCCTCAATCTTCATATGAATAATTTTGTGACTTCTATATGGCCCTTTAAAGTCCCTCTATAAATATGACTTACATAACATTGCAGAGAACCTTTTTAAGAAAGAAACAAACTTCAATACATGATATATGTGAGTATTTTATTTATATCCTTGATATTTGTAGGTCTAAAATTTTGACTTAGATTGGTCAAAATCAATTAAAACTTCTAATTTTTATAATTTGTGTCTGTTTTAGTTTAGATGTGAACCACTTATAGTTTATCATTAGAAAAAAAAATTGTTCACTACTTAGAACGCCCATTGAACAATACTTAAATATCTAACTTAGGAAATTTGAAGCCCAATAACAAAAAAAATATAAATAGATAAAGGTTTGTCTCTAATTCATCCTTCAAGATTTCATCCAACACTTCATTTTAGCCTATAAGTCTAAATTCATTTTTAATTTCAAAATTGGATTCTAAATGTCACTACATTTCAAGTTCCCTTTTTGACTTGAATTGGATGAACTTTCGTATTTTTTATCTAAAACTAATATTATAGAATATTCAATTTCATTGTTCTCTATCTTCCATAATTTTTATTTATTTTTTAAAGTGTGATATGTTACTAAAATTTTCTACAAATTAACTAAGTGATCTTGAATTCAAATTTGGATTTAATAAATTCTTAGAGGTTTGACCTAAACCTCTAATTTGTAGCGCAAATATAGTTTCTATAAGAAGAGAAAAAACTAAATGCCAAATTTAAGGACATGCATTGGAATTTGTTTCCACGACATCCCCATTCTCCAACAATTCAACAGGTATATTGTAATTGTATCATGAGGTCTGCTTTAATCCATTTTTATTGCATTTATTGTGTTTTTGTATATAACTTAAATAACAACTTTTACAACAGGAGGTATAAATTAGATATATGATCTAATTCTTTTTTTTCAACCTATTTCTTTCTACTTTTCCCTCTTTACTTTCTCTATATTATTTTCAATATTTTTTTTTTCCTTTATTTTTGGAGATAGTTTAGAATTGCAATCTTTAACTTCTATTACTACTAATTGATTTCTAATTACTTTAGGAATCAAACAATTGTAATGACATCAACTTCATAATTGCTAACTAAATATCTACTCAAGACTTTGAAACTTCATTTGATCAACTATGTGTATTGTAATCAACAATCTTTGTATAATTCAAAGTCAAATCCCTATAAGGGGGTCATATTAATCTCCTAACCATGTCTAAAGTTTCCAGTAGTAACTTGGAACCTACACTTCTTCTTCAAACACTTAGAGACTCTCAACACAAATCGCACTCCTTGCTTACTCTTGCTTCATGACCACTTGGGTATGAATTTTACTCACACTCTTCTTTCTTTTCCTTGAATTAGATCTTTCCTAAGCTTCAAGTATTTTTTCTAAACTCCACAACCTTCAATCTATATTACCAATTTAAATGCATTAGATTTTGTTTTGTATTAACCATTACAATCAATTAGCATAATTAGTCAAGCACATGACAAGTTCCAATATTGGGTCAAGGGAGGCCTGGTTTTCATCTTGGGTTCTCAGGCTTAGTCCCACCTTGGTGCTTTGGTCTGTCTATAGGCTTTTATTCTTCTCTAATTTTCCCTTAAATCCTCAAAAAAAAATTCATTATCTCCTATTATTAATTACTTTATTCTTCTCTATTCTTTTTCTCATTTCTATAAATTTTTAAAATATATTAATAAAAATATAAATATATGCCATCCTAAATTATTTGGACATTAATTCTTTAATAGATACATTATACAAAAGAAAATAATTTATTTTAATAGGTATTCAACAAAGTCATGCCTTAATTCCAAGAAATGATCTCTAGGGGCAAAATATAAAAGAGTCATCTTAGATTGCCCACCTTTTTCTTAGGCTTCCTCCAAAGGAAAAAAAATAACTACCAAAGAAATATATCTACAAAATATGACTACAAAATATGACTAAAGTGAAAGTATGACTTAGCACTCTCCAAATATATTCCCCATCCAAATTTCTTCAAGCTGCCCGAAAGGAAAAAAATGTGACTATCATAGAAATATGACTATTCAATATAACTATGCGTTCCCAAACATGTTCCCCATGAAGCCCTATAAAATATTTTGGTGTTCCAAACAAATGTATACTATAAGCCCACGATGTATAAGGCCAAAATATAAGTAGCAGTCATATTTCTCTCCAAAGTATTGGTCTCCAAAAATATTATAAGTAGTCACCAATCATCCTCAATCATATTTTCAGAGTCATAAAACATCCATTTTGTTTTAGTATTGGATAAGACAACTAATTTTCATGGACTAGAAGCCACGACCTTGCATGAAGACCTCATACCAAAGACACCCATCATGTATGATGCAGTGGAAGTAAAGCCCAATGTGGTTGCAACTTCATTGCAACGTCTGATTAATGATGACATAGAAACAAATGACATACAATACTTTGATGCAGATTATGATTGATTCCCCAATCATGGCTACAAGTGTTGTAAATGAAGTTGTCTTTCATGTTTTAATTTGAATTTTGTATATAAAATTCTCTTCAACACATCACATAGAAACACACCATATAACCATGTTGGTCTTTGTAGGAAAATGTCAATGAAATGAATAGCATTTATCATATAATACATCAAGCACCAACGCTGCCATTGCACTCTCTTGCAAGATTGACCATCTTTTCTTGACCTAATGTATATATCAAAGAATAAACCCTCTATGTAATGATAACGAAGTTTACGTTTGAAATACTACTTCTGAGGACTGTCGTTGTCACCAAAAGTGTATGTGAACCTTAAAATCAAAATATGTTTCACATGCATTTGGAGACCCTTCCCCAATCCCTTCCTACGAGATGATTTGAATATGAACCCATCTATTGTCTCCTACCATTAATTGATTTATTTTTTTGTAATTCACTTGTAAAACTTATGAGTAATATGAATTAATGAATTGAAATATGAACATGTGGCACTTGAATTTATTGGATGCCAATTTTGTTATAGACAAAATACACAACAAAAAATAATCTTTTTTTTTAATAGAAATAAAAAAAAGTGATGTGTACACCCCAAGGGATGTCCCTATGGCCAAAATATGAGAAGGCCATTTTAGATTGCCTACCTTTTCCTTGGGTTGCCCAGATATAGAAAAAAAAAATATGACTACGAAATATGATTGAAGCAAAAATATGACTAGGACCTATCCAAGCATGTTTCCCACCCAAATTTACTTTGGACCAACCTAAAAGAAAAAAAAAGTCACAACCATGAAGATATGACTGCAAAATATGACTATGAAATATGACTGAAGCAAAAATATGACTAGGACCTCTCCAAGCATGTTTCCCACCCAAATTTACTTTGGACCAACCTAAAAGAAAAAAAAAGTCACAACCATGAAGATATGACTACAAAATATGATTGCCTACAAAATATGACTATGAAATATGACTGAAGCAAAAATATGACTAGGACCTATCCAAGCATGTTTCCCACCCAAATTTACTTTGGACCAACCTAAAAGAAAAAAAAAGTCACAACCATGAAGATATGACTGCAAAATATGACTATGAAATATGACTGAAGCAAAAATATGACTAGGACCTCTCCAAGCATGTTTCCCACCCAAATTTACTTTGGACCAACCTAAAAGAAAAAAAAAGTCACAACCATGAAGATATGACTACAAAATATGATTGCCTGCAAAATATGACTATGAAATATGACTGAAGCAAAAATATGACTAGGACCTCTTCAAGCATGTTTCCCACCCAAATTTACCTTGGGCCAACCTAAAAGAAAAAAAAAGTCACAACCATGAAGATATGACTGTAAAATATGATTGCCTACAAAATATGACTACGAAATATGACTGAAGCAAAAATATGACTAGGACCTCTCCAAGCATGTTTCCCACCCAAATTTACCTTGGGCTGCCCTAAAAGAGAAAAAATTCACAACCATAAAGATATGACTGCCAAATATGATTGTTGTAAAAATATGACTACCAAATATGACTAGATGTTCTCCAAATATGTTCCCTATCGTTCCCTATGAAGTATTTTGGTGTTCCCAATGGGCGTATACTATACGTCCTCAAAATACCATGCTAGAATATGACTAACTGTCATATTTGTAGTCATATTCTTTTCCAAGGTCTTAGGCTCCAAAAATATGACTGTGAGTAGTTGCCAGTCATCTCTAGTCATATTTTCATAGTCATAAAACATTGGTTTTCTTGTAGTGTTTTTTGAAATCAATCCAACTCCACCTCAACAAGGATTTTCTCTTGAATTGCTTCATCTAATTTCAACTGTAGCTCCTCCACCTCACTGCCTTTCATTTGTGTCGAAGCATTTTGCAATGTACGGGAAACATTAAGAATGATGGTCCGTACTGCTTCTTCACATTTCTTGTCATTCCCAACCTCATCCAAATTCAAGATGATGGACGTCTCCACCGCTTTTGCCTTCTCAAAAGGAAGAGAGAGTTGATCGCTCTCTTGACTTTCTTGCACAAATGGAATGATCACGGAGTCCATGGTAGGCCTACCCCTCTTCAACTCTTGTACTTCGAGCTCCAATTCTTCGATGTGCTTTCTTTGAACCACCTTGTTACAACGTTCTTGCTCCATGTTTTTCTGCGACAGCTGTAGCTTCATTTCCAAGTCCTCACACTTCATCTTCAGCCGATGAATGTCTTCCTCTAAGGCCATCAAACTTTTTAAGTTCATCAAGCCACCTTCAAGAATTGGTGCCACTTTCTCAGTGAAATTGCAAAAAGCCAAGGCACCAGTCAACAATTCAGGTGCCATTTTGGAAAATTCCTCTGCCACGTCCCTAACCCAAGGAGTAATTTCAGCTACCATTTGAGCTGAAGTTCTTAATCTATATGCGGTTTGCGAAATAGTACCCCAGCCACCTTTTCCTGCGGGCTGACTAAAACTGCCTGCCTCATTTTCGGGATTAGAATGAAGATGTTGTTCTGCTAGTACTCGCCAATGACTACAACATTCTAACAGCTTTTCCAATTGATTGGTGGTGGGTATGGAACAAAGAATCTCCAATTGAGCTGAGCTTAAAGTTGCCAAATGTGGATGCCCTCCAGTTCTTGCACTTAATATTTGTCTTGGGCTCAACCTTCGACTTGGGCTTACGTTTTGATGCGGACTCAACATTCGAATTGGGCTCAATGTTTGGCTTCGCCTTGGCGTCATTGGCAGCTGAGAAATCGGAGTTGCATATTCCACTAAGCTCTCAAGAGCTTTACTATCTATGTAACCCTGAATTCGAGCATTGGTCCTTGCAAGTTGTTCCTCATTGACCTCTCCATCTGGCAAAAAAGGTGACCCACGTTCTTCTACCAGTGTTTCCTTGTTTGCAGCCAAGTCTACACCACCCAAAGTTGTTTCATTCGTTGTAGTTTCCTTGCTTGAAGCCATGCTTTGTTCACCCAATGTTATCACATTCGGTGTGGATATGAAGCATGTTGGAGGAGTTACAAAAACCTCTCCGTCGACACCTCCCGAGGAGACATTGCTCACTTCTGTGCAAGGTTGTGCCACTTCTGCAGGCCTTAATTGTATTGCATCACCTAAAACCTTGGAGACCTTTGTTGTACGCGTTGTAGTATTTTTTAATACTTTTGGGGTCTTCGTTGGTTCACTTGGTTCTGCTTGAGAATCATACAAATCGGGAATGTCTTTTTGATTGGGTTGTAGTAAAAGTGGAGAATCCACCTTCGATGGATAAGTGCTCCAATCTACCTTACGGTTTAAAATGAGTTTTGCATACACCATGGACGCCACACTATAATTTATGCATCCCTTACTCCTTGGCTTGTCCCCAAATAGCGTCCGCCACACCTCCTCCGATCGATGCACAAAATGTTTATTGTTGCAATTACGTGGCTTACAACAAAAACCATGTGTATGCACCACGTGGCAATCCCAAGGCCACAACTTGTTAATGTGGTACATTTTAACATACTTCTTGCATGCTTTGAAGGTCCAATATTCCCCTTCCTCCTCCTCCCAACCGCACTCCGCTTTGATGTTCAGGTCATCTAAAATCTCATAGTGAAGCCCATGAGGAGCCCCCTTCGCTTTAGTCCCTCTCTTTTTTCACCTCCTGAAGTCCTCCTATTGTTGGTAGGAACACCTTAATCCGCCATGATATATGATTTGAATTTTTGAGCCCTTCGAAAAATAGTACCACGGCACGTGAATACCGTGAGATGTGTGTAAATAAGTAACAGCGTAAATCAACAATAGTAACAAAAGCTCAAGGACCCCCACTCTCCACCCTGTAGGAGCAACTAACACGTAAAGCAACAGTAGCACATCCAACCTGGCGCCGAAGGAGAGTAGAAGCGAGAGCAAATGAGGAGGCCGTCCCCCCATATACCTGTCCGCCACCAAACCTAAAAAACGTCCGCCCCGAAGCGGACCCAGACCTGCCGTCCGTCCGCTCCGGACCGCGACCGGACCTCCCGTCCGCCAATCGGAACCACAGATCAGCCCCGCACTTGGCTGTCCGCTCAGGCCGCCCGCCATCCCCAACCGGCCTCGCACATGGCTGTCCACTTAGGCCGTCCACTCAAGCCGTCCGCCATCGCTGACCGCCCCCGCACCTGGCCGTCTACTCAGGCCGTCCCCCGTTGCCGACCACCCACATCCAACACTGTTCACCTCGCTATAAAGCCCACCTGATGTCAGTTCGCCAGCAGTCCTAAACCATTGAATTCTGAGAAGGATAGATTCATGTACAAAAAATACTCTTAAATGCTAGAAGTATCCAATGTAATATTAATGTAAGAAAAGATAATTCAAGATATTCCTTCCCACATTTAAACATGCTCTCCAAAGTCCAAACCCTATACCCTAAACCCTAAACCTTGATCCTCCAAAAAAAATCAGAATTATCAATTATACAACCCTCAATTGTACATATTGAATTTATAACATTGCACAAATTTTCAAAATTATTGATGCGATGTGTGAAATATGTTTTACCTATGAGACTATAATTCCTTTGCAATTTGGAATGCAATCATGACAATATAATGCAGATGTAGACCTTTCTTACTTTGTCATGTACTCATGTGAGTACATTACTCAGGTAGGATTCAATTTTTCTTAAGATTGAGCACCTCAATTATCACTTTATTATGAGCCATTAAATAAATGTAGAACATTCAATTATAACTTGGAGTGTGTCTTCAATTTTTGTTGTCAAATGTATTCATAGTTTAGAACACCAATATGAAATTATGAATAGACTAAAAGAAATTATATTATCTCATTATTCTATTATAACATTTATCGAATGTATGGGATGGTGCTAAAATGATTCAAGCATTTTAATGTAATGTGAAAAGTTGTGGACAAGATTAAAGTAAGCATTTATACAACAAAATGAATTGAAAATTCATATCATATACACTTTGACACTTATACCTATGTATACTTGTGTGCATCCTAAATTGTAAACCGATCATAAATTGATCACAACCCCAAAATATTAGAGCTTAGGTAATGTACAATGTGATTGACCTTCAAATATGATGAGTTTTCAATTACAAGAAATTAGAAATGGTCATACTTCAATGATTACAAGTGTGTTTCATCTCAAAACTTTTTTGCAAATGATTATATAGAAAGGTTCATAATATCATATCTTTTAAATTATAAATTTACAATATTGATTGAATTGCTTATGTTAATTTTGTAGTTATGTAGACCTAGGATTTTCTAAAATCTGGAATCCCTAAAGCCTTCATGCTTTCTTTCCCATCAAATATCACTCAAAACTGCCATTTTGAATGCAAAGAGACAAAAATTTTAAAAATTGATTTTTGGGCATATTTAACCATAGGAATTTATACTAGACTAGTATAAAAGTTCATTGAGTTATCTTGTCATCTTGAAAACTTTGAGTACATACATTGCGCATGGTATTTGCATTTAAAGTAAGCCCAAGAAATCTTTTCTTCCATCTTGCTATACTAGATTGTTGGGCTTCTCATTTTCTTCACTTTAGATTTTTTACATTAATGAATTTCATTTTAGAATATCTCGTGTTGAAAAATTTAACTCTTGAGTGAAGAATCTTGAACCAAAAACCAAAAATTTAGAAATAAATCATTTAATTGAGATCACATATCACAAGAGTCTTGTATAAGAGTGTAGTTGTGTAGGGCCTTTGGGAGTTTAGGGATTCATTGTTTTCCTTGAAAGGCATGAAAAAGAATAATAAATATTATAAATTGAACCACGAAGGCTTTTGTTACGATCTTAACATCGAATTTCTTTTGCTATTAGTCAAAAAGTATTGTTGACATCACAAACTTGTACAAAAGCACCAATGTAAAACAAAATTTCTTTATACACTTATTTAAATTCTTGATTTACAAGTCAAATGATTTTTCAAACAAGAGACTTTGGGATGTCACTTTTGATAGTTGTATCAATTTAAAACCTCATGACATAACATATTAAAAATAATGTCTCTACTTTTCTTAATTCACCATATAATGCAAGCTCTCCCGCTAAACCGTCCGTCCACCCATCTCCACATAGTTCAAAACACCTCTCCCGCCCGTCCGCTCGTCCACCAATTCAGAAATTGAAAAACTCCTCCCTCTCTCCCTCCCTCCTGCCCAACTCTCCCCTCCCCTCCCACGCTTCTCTCCGGCCGGCCGACCGCCCGTCCGCCCAAGTAAGGATTCCGAAATTGAAAAACACCTCCCTCCTGCAGTCCCGCCCACCTCTACCCTCTGACCTTCCTCTCCAGCCACCCGCCCGTTTGCGCGTCCGTAGTCCCCGTCCGCATTTCCCGTCCGCGTCCGCGCTGCTCCGTCCGCTTCTTGTCGGTGACCGTGCGATCCAACGTACCACGATTTCGGATCGCCCAATCTTCCCATCCGCCTTCGTGTCGTCCAATGCGGACGGCAGCGTCCGCATACCCTAAAGCGCCGACCACATAAATGGCGGCGCGGACGGCTCATTTCTTCACAATCGTTTCCCTTCCGGAGTGGGTGATCCAGTGCCTTCGGGAATCTGCACGCCCCTTCCGGCTTGGTGCATGAACAATTGTGTTCATATTACTTTTTTTTAATCGGATTGGTTTGAGTGATTAGGGGTTGCCCCAACTTATAAGTCTTGAATTTTACGGAGTTCATTTGAGTGTTCTTAATTACTTGAACCGTGTTTGAGTTGATTGGGTTGTCAGAAACTCAAGGTGTTCAAGTTTACAGTTGATTTGGTTGTCAGTAACAGTAGGTGGAATTTGTTTTAATCCAAATTCTTACTTTTCATTTGGTACATTGGGCCAAAGCGGGCGGAAATTGGATTTAAACTTTGTAATCCTTTCGGTACATTATTAATTGAGGTTTGGAGGTTATCATGTCGCGCGGAAGTGGTGGAGGAAGTAAGAAGGGGAAATCACAAGAGATCAATTGGAGAGATTTGGAAGACGTAACTTGTGTTGCGAAGAAGGGATGGGAAAAGGAGCCCAAGAAAATATGGGATTGCACAACATGCAAGAAGTATGTCAAAATGACACACCTCTCCAAAATATGGCCACATGATCGTGCAAAGGTGCAAGCTCGTCATTGGGAGGGACAAATGTCCACATGTAAGAGTGAACACTTTGTTCGCTGCTATGAGGAGATAACATCTGCATCAGGTTTACCAAGCTCCAAACCAAACGTCATGAACTATTCGAACATGGCTATGATTTGGGTAGAGATAGTACTCCATAAAGAAGTAGATTGGCGCACAGTTGCAGGGCGCAATGTCAGGAATTTGACTCGCGAGGAAGCCATAATTCCTACTAACTGGATTGGACCAAGCGATTGCATGCCGGAGTGGTCCAATTGAGGCTATGGAGGACTTCCTTCGATCGTCTTGAAGGATGCTGAAGATGATTGGTCAGATGAAGATGATGAGGATCCAGCACCCGTGACATTTGGTGAGAGACATGAACGTCGAGAAGATCAGGAAGACATTGAGTACCAACAACAAATACAAGAGGCCATGCGTCGAAGCGTGGAAGACCGGGGTTGGCAACATGATGGGTCCTACTACCGTGACTATAATGCACGTGGATCACGAGATGGGACAAGTGGTTTAGATTATGGTAACGCCTCCCAAGTTGGCTCTCAAAGTATAGGAGGAAGCCATGGACCGACACACTATGGTCAGTATGGTGGTTCTAGCCAAGGAGGCTCTCAATACTACTCTGGATCGACTACACATGGTTCATATGGGCATCAGGGAGGCCCTTATTATGGCGGATCAAGTGAAAGAGGGTCCTGGGAGAGTGCTCCAATTCCTCCTCCAACCTTTGGAGGTCCTTCTTATGGAAATGAATATGGACAAGGAGGTGCATCAAGTGGATATGGTTACAACTATGGGGGTGGACCATATATTGGGGTACATCCTTCAGGCCCAAATGACAAGAAGGATTCCGATTCCGAGTAAAGTAGTTAAGTAGAGTATGGTATTCTAGTCATCTTATGTTTGTTTTACTGTATGGTTCACTCATTGTAATGTACATAGACGGTAGAGTGCGGCAAATATAGCACAATACTCTTGATGAGTTGTAATCACATTTTTGTGATTTTGATACAAATACATTGTATTTTTATATTTTAATAAAGCGATATTTCTGTCACGTAATTTGTAGGATTTAATACCATTGATGTATGACTGTGGGTTAATGTGTATTTGTGAAAATGGAAAATGTATTGGACCACTTTCTATAATTTTCTCATTTCAATCATTCAATGTGAATAGGTGAATTGCAAATGCAAAGGATGTCCCAAATATACAATAGAGGTTTGTAGAATAGTGAGAACCACCATTTTAGTTTCATTTGCTATTAGAAATTGAACCCTAAACCCTAGAAGTCCGAAGGCTTTTTTCCATCGAAGACAATTTAGTGATTTAGAATTGCCATTTCAATTACAAAGAACTAGAAAATGTAGGAACAATGTTTTTGGCATGTCGGATTGTACGATTTTGTACTATAGAAATTTATGAATGTGTAGAAGTAATTTCAAAAACTTAACCCACATAGATTGTAAGATATTTGGCTATTTGCATTCAAGGTGACTGAAACAAATGATTTTGCTATTTGCTTGACTAGATTTTTGGCTTCTAATTATTGAAACAATAAATATTTCCACTTGTGAGTACTATTTTATAATTTTGTATGTTGAAGACTTGAAGAATTTAGATGAGAGCATGAGAATGTAGGAAGAAAAATTCCCCCAAAAGATGTTTAGTTTTTATTCATAAGAGAATTGATAAGTTGAGTATATTCAAGATAGATACCAGAACATTAATAATTTTAAGATAGAATTATGTAAACATGAGAATCTCAACGGTGAAAGTATTTCAAACAAGCAAACGTCACCGGCTATACCTCTATAATTTTTTTTCATTTCCATGATAGATGATTTACTTGATTCTTACTTCAGTTTGAAACTGAAATGTTGAATATGATACCTATGTTTGACTTAGAGATGTTCAAGAGAAATTAAAATCTTCGATCGTGCAATTCATCTCTTCCGTCTACCTTGTTTCATTCGTCTGCCATTGCCTGACGGGCTGCCGCATCCACGCCATCCACACCGTCTGATCGTGCGGACAGCCTGCCGTCCATTCAATCAGAGGAGGTTGCGGCGTCCGCGACAAGTCGGCTGTCAGATCTGGCGGACACCAATCGTCCTGCTGATCGGACGGCCGTCTTGAGGTGGACGGATGACCGTCTACATGGTCAGATGGCTGGTTCAAGGTGGACGAAAGACTGTCCCCGGAATCGGACAGCCATGACAAGGCGGACGGCCATCTCGAGGTGGTCGGAGTGTGGCCGAACAATCGGACGGCTGCGACAAGGCGGACGATCGGACGGCCACGAGGAGGCAAACAAGGACGAGTCGTCCGCCCCTCTTATACGGGGCGGACAGCCCATCCGCAATCACTTTTGCCTTGCCCCTTGCGTTTTGCAAGTGTGGAGTGGAGAGCTTGGTGGTTCGTCCTGCATTGTTTCCTCTCCTCGGGAAGGCGGAAGTCTTATTTGGGGGCCCCACTATTGCCATTTTTTGTAGTGAACTTTGAAGTTTTAGTTATAAATTTCGGGTATTAAAAATTTATCACGATGCCAAGATCGAAGAAGGCGGCAAAGGGAAAACAAGTGGTACAAGAGGTGGAAAGTAAGGAAATTCCATCCGATGCATGCAAAGCATTCATGACCAAATGCATTGCAAAATTCTATGAATTTGAAACCATTGTGTCTCTTGACACAAAATATGTAAGATATGGAGAAGAGTGTCCATCCAAATTCAAGGCAGACATGACACAAAGAATGTTGGATGCCTTATACGTTCTGCAATGGCAACATGAGACGGAGAAGACGGGTTTCAACAAATGTTTGGAGAACAAGGTGCATGATGCATTGTGGAACGCTGATGTGGTTCTCGGAAAATACGGGAAACAACATCATGCAAATGATGAAGCCTTTGAACAAGTCATTCTCAAAGCTCAATTGTTTATTGGGCATTGCGCCCCATTTGCGAAGAGGCGTAATAGACGAGGGTCTTTGGGTTGGTGGACTAGCGATGAGGGTCTTGCTCAATTGGATATGGGTAGACGTCATCTTATAGCGCTTCCGGACACCGCACGGGTGATTCCCCAAGATGACTTAATCATGAAGGGAGGATATGCAACGATTCGAAGGGTGAGAATTGAAGGATGTCCAGGGATAGCTCCATCTTGGGAGTTCGCAGCAAAGATATCCAACCACCATGGTATGCAGCCTCAGCTTGCAAAGTTGGAACATCAGAATGAATCAATGGCAGTGAGGATTCCACATTCAGGAGTCATACGGTTTGTTGCAGTTCATGCAAGAACAAATGAAGGGTACTCGTATTGGTAGAATGGCAGAACACTTCGGCAAATGTTGAACCTGGATAACGATTATCCAGACAACATATATGTTCAGTTACAGTATTCGAATCCAACAGAGTCTGATGTGACTAAAGCTTTTCATCTCACTCGATTTTGGAAGAAGCGCACCAAGCTTGCTTAGGCATTGGTGCATATCATGAATGCGGTACATGTGTCTGGACATCTACACAATGATATTTCTCCAAACAACATCATATTTCATTTTCTTAATGATGAATCACGTGTCTATATTGGAATTTGCGATTGGGGCATGACTACTATAGCTACCGAACCAATGAAATCCTTGTATACGTTCACATCTGCAAGTGAAATGAACGAAGCTTTAACAAGGAGGTGGTGGGTGGATCCAAGCATTGCATATTTGCATAGAAGAGATGCAAATGTGGAAATCATTCCACATTTATCACGTGCATCGGAGGAATTTGCAATTGGTAAAATAGCTCAAAGGATCAATAAACAATGCATGCTAGAGAACTACAGCAAATTGCAACGGGAAACAAATGCAATGGCCATGTTTAGCCACCACCAATTGGGAATTGTGTTTCACCAATACTTGGACCGGCTTTGTCAAAGAGGTGATGGTTATCGGGGTGGTTTGGCCCACATCATCAATCGGTTCACTAGCCAATTCAATTGGCCTATGCCGGATGAACACTTCCGACATTCATATTAGTAATATAGTGCAAGAGTGCACTATATAGAGTTTTATAAATATTTAATAAATGTAGAACTTTGGATTTATGCATGTAGATTGCTTAGTATATATGCACCCCTAGAGTATGTCAATATATGTGAAATTGGACATACATTTTGAATTTTTCCATGTATTTGAATTGTTTTTGAATGAGTATCAATTTTTGACAAATCAAAAATATCTCTTGTTTGAGTGCAAAGTGCAATATTTCTTCTTGAATGTAGATGGTTATTTAGTTGACAAGCTTGTATGACAAATTGCATGATGTATGATGTGTGGGTGCAAAAGTTTCTGAGCCCATTCTATTTCATTTGGAATAAGTCTTGGAAGAAGACCATTTCATTTATGATATGGAATTACTTGGACTTTCTTAGAAGTTGTGTTCCAACAATTCCATTGATATTTGAATTATGATGACGACCCGTTAACCCCTAAAGGACCAAGGCCATTTTTCTGTCAAAAACCACTCAAAACTGTCATTTCTGCTGCGTTCACCTATAAAATCCCAAAAAAATAGTTTAAAAAAATCTAACCGTTGGATCTTGTACTTTATTTGTCTCAGAACATGTGGTAAAAATTTCATGAATTTTGACCACACAGATTGAGAGATATAGCATTCAAAGTTGGAAAAAGAAGTTTTTTTGAACACTGGCCTTCAATTTCAGATGACTTTGACCACCTTTTGTTGAAATTTTTTGCACTATGGACTGTGAATTTAAAATTTTCTGTGTTGAAGAATTGAGTTGATGTTCTAGGAAAAAAATTTCTAAAGAAAAACTCTTGATTTTCATCCTCTAAAAAATTGTTAAGTAGAAGTAGGTCCAAGATTACATGAAAAACTAAATCAGTAATAGCTCTAAGATGGGATTGAAACTCAATAATCCCAATGGTGAGATTGTTTTAGCAAACAAATTTAACTTTGTCAAACAATTTTTTTTGAAAAATTGTGAAAATTGCATTCAGAAATGAATCCTATAAGTTATTTTTTCAAGAAGATGCTCATATTGCCCGAAAAACAATATTGTTCATAACTTTCACATTACTAATCCAAATGGAATGAATCAAAGCTTCACATGTAGACAAAAATATAATCTATAAGAAAAAAGAAATTTTAAATTAGATTTCAATTTTTTGTGGATTTATTTTTCTGCCCAGTGACATGAAAATTATGTTTAAGATGGCATAACTTTTGCTCCCGGGCACCGATTGAAATAAAAATTATATTCCCATGAAGCTTATCAGTTTTTCTATCTTATGAGAAAGTTTCAAAAAGTTTGACTAAAAATTGAAGTCATAGGAACCTACCCGAAATCCGTTTTGTCCCTCGAAGGAACAATGGTCCTTTAGGGGTTAAAGCAATTGTGGTTTTATTGTTTTAGTGTGTATACTTATAATGAATCAACTATGAAGAGATGTAATTAGTAAATTCATCACAAATGAGAGTGATTCAATTTTAGTGTTTTTTCAAAAAGGTTTAGGACTTTACGGCACTTGGATTTTTAGAAGCCTTTGGGTTTCCAATTTAGACCCTCAATTTTTTTTCATTGCATTGTTTTCATAAAATGAACAAAGGAAAATAGGAAATTAAGCTCTAAATGAATGGGTTACAAAATGTATGTGTGTCCAATATTTTCCTAAACCCGAAACCGTAATTAATTTGTTATTTTGAGTACCGGTTCTTTGTATATTTATTAAAAAAATCCTTTGAAATTCTATTGCAGCACTTGAAAATGAATTATGAAAATAAATGACTTTTCTCTTTACAAATTTGTAAAGTGAAATGTTCTTTTTGTTCATTGCTAAGGACTCTTAGAAATGAGCATGAATTGTACCAAATTTCAAAAATAAAATCGCATTAGAAATTCTCTTAGAATAAAAAACAAAGATAGAGACTAAATTCGGGGAGTCTTAAGCGATCGGACGGGTTGGCGGACGGGCTCCAAAGACTGCAGACGGGGTCGCAGACGGGCGGACAGGACAGCAGACGGGCCGCAGAAACTGCGGATGGGGTCGGGGACGGGCGGACGGGGCGCAGAAACCGCGGACGGCAATGCGAACGGGGTCACGGACGGGAAATTACCCTAGGGTAAAAACCCGATTCTGCGAATGTCATAGGACGTCCGGGGGGGTCGCGGACGCGGACGCTGGCGGCTGCGTCAGGACACCCTGTCAACCCTGCTCAGGAGTCTTAGATTTCCAATGACGTGCAAGGAGGCGCTAGAGTCTAGGAACCAAGCTTCTTCAGTGACGACGGGAGTAACACATGCATTGATGACTTCCGTGAATGTTTCCTCGGGGTTGTCTTGGAATGTGTCGATGCATGCCCATACGTGAGGTGGTGCAGAGTCAAGGTCCGGTTGAAACTCGTAATCCTCAGTTTCGGTGTTAGCAATGTTGACTTGTTGTTGTGTTCATGAGCATTGTAGATTGTTGAGCTAGAGTTGTAGGTTCTTGATCCGGTCTTCTAGTGTTACTCTATCATAGTTGCGGGCATAGTGACCAGGTTTGCCGCACTTGTGGCATTGGGAAATCTGGCGATTTCGACCGTTAGTTTGTGCAGGAGTTGTTGCGGTGGTGCAGTCGCTTGGTGGATACCCTCGTCCCTTGGTGGATCGGCCGCATGTGGTTCCCCTGCTTGTTTTGATAAGATTGATTTCTTCTTCGCGTTGTTTGTCGATGTTGCATCCCAACTCTTCTTGCAACAATAGTCCCTCAAGTTCGGAAAAAATGGATAAGTGTTCTCTCCCCTTCTGTATTTGTTTGAACATCGATTAGCTCTTGGGAAGACTGTTCAAGGTTAAATGGACAAGATCTTTGTTTGCTATAGCTATTCCTAGGTTTGCTAGTTGCGTTACAATCAAATTGATCTCCTAAAGGTGATTGCCTATTGTTTTTCCTTCTCCCAACCTTAGTGAGTAGAGTTGCTCTTTTAATGATTATCGTCTAGAAGAGCTCCTAACTTCACACATGTATTTGAGACGTTGCCAAATTGCATGAGGGTCAGTGAGATGAATAACACTTAGGAGAATGGAATCTCTTACCATAGAGATGATGATGCGGCCTACTCGGTACCGAAGTTCATACTCTTGTTCTGTGTTGATTGTTGGGACTGTAGGTACGTGTGTTAGAGTAATTGCTGGCATAGTTGCCATTGGTGTTCCGCTCTCTGTAGTTGTGTTGGTAGAGGTCATTAAGTTCACAACATCGAAAGTGGCGCTCTAGCCACTAGTTGATGATGGTTTCATAAATCTCCACAAGCCTTCTTGCATGAGGATCATCTTAACTTTATAGCTCCAAATGACATAATTGGAGGGTCCTGCAAGCTTCATGGATTCCGGTACATCTCTACCATTTGTATCCATTGCTATCCTATCGCGAGGAAGAAAGAGCTACAGTTCCTATACAACGATGCTACTTGAGATCAAGTAGTGACTATCACAAGAGAGAACGAGCTATAATTCATGTATAATGCCGCTACTCAAGATCAGGTGGTGAATTTCAATGAATACAGTAATCAAGTTGTAGGTTTAATCGTGCTAGTGCAAAGAGACTATTCTAGATGATACAAGATTAACCTAGCTCTGATACCATGAAGAAATATGTTGCAATCCTACAACATATGTGAACTCAATGTCTCAACACTTAAGAGATGCTAATCAAAGATTAGTGCTTGGTTTATATACAGTCTAGTAACCTAATATCAACTAGTAGATGATAACCATCTAAGGGATGAAACCCGAATTAGTTTGAATGCCAATAGTAACAACAAGAAAGACTTAAGATGGAAAAAGAAACAACAAGGAGCAACAACAAAAACGGCAATAAGAAACAACAAGAAACAAGAAGTAAAATGCAACAACAAACAACAAAAAGCAACAACTCAGAGTCAACAAGACAAAACAAAAAACAAGAAGAAAAAAGAATTAAGATACACTAAAAGGCGACAACTAAATACACTACAAGGGAACAGTGCCAATTTGGACACTATTAGTAGATTAGGAGGGATGATTCGGATAATATTTTGTCAATTTTCTGTCAATTCAGACATTTTTCTGTCAATTTGGACATTGTTAGAAGATTAGAAGGCATTGATTCGGACATTGTTTTTCTTGCAGTGATAGAAATGAAAAGAAACAAGAAGCAAAATATAAGAAGCAACAAGAAGGAAGAACTAAAAGGCAACAAAAGGCAAGGAAAAACAACCAAAAGAAGTAATGACTATTGTTTTAAAACCACAAACAACTAAAGAATTGGCAATTAAGGGTTCAAAACTCTAAAAATGTGGTGATTGTATGTCGCGCCCCTAAGGGACACTTACCACCTTAAGTTCACTTTCCAAACACTTAACACCTCAATGCCACCAAGGTTCACGCTCTCCTAACACTGCACATGCCACGCACCCACAATGTTAGGTTCCAACTCAAGTCACGGGGTTCCCCATTCCTCCGTGACTCCCAATCCTTTCCTTCCAATACTTAAATCCCACAAGACACCGGGCATGTCATTTGATAACATGGGGCGGAACTTCCATTGATGTCCAAGCACTCGGTGAGGCACTACTCCCACCGGTGCTAACCGCCCTTGAATGGGACCCAACTCCCCCACTAGGCCCAACCCAACTCATCTCGGGACTCACCAAACGGGACTCACACCATGGCCTAGTGTGGAGTGGGACACCACCCAACCGGTATCAAGGAGTGCACAAGCACTCCATGGTAACATACAAGTGGTGGTGAGGCTCCAACACTAACCTCACCACTCGGGGCCACTTAGGCTCACCATGGCACCATCCGGGAGTGAGGAGGGAGACCACCCCTCCTCATAGTACTCCCTGTGGGATTCGGCACCCCCCCCCCTTGTATGTCAAGGGGGACTCCCAAACACCCTTTGGTTTTGGAAGACCACCCCGTTTCTCTCGATTCGCACTAGTTTGGGACTCCCGAACCTCCACCCGGCATAACTTTGCGGTCCGGGATCCAAATTGCACATGCGACCCCATTTTCAATATCTACGCGACGCTTAGATGCCGATGGACTACTCACTTGCTCCATTCGGACAAGTACTCGCAAAGTTATTGCCCTCCAAAGATTCGGGATACTCCTGGCGCGGCCAGGGCACTCCCAGCGCGACCGGGACACCCCCAACTTTGAACGCCCATAACTTTTGACTCGCAAGTCCAAATCACGCGTTCTTTGGACGGCTAGAAGCGTCTTCTCAAGGCCTTTCCAAGCATGTATCACACGCCCCCAAATTCGTCTGGATCAGAGCGCTACATCGCTCTGATCGCTCGGGACTCCTAGTCCCCCTCACCTCCTCTCTTGCAAGGCTTGGGGAGTCACCCCCAATGTCCCCCTTGCTCACCAAGGTGGCACGGGCACGCCTTGTGATGAGGGTCGTAACAAAGGACTTTTAAAGTCTAATTTGATTCAAACTTCAAACTTCATGTCTAATTCTACAAAGATCCCCAAATGGTATAAAACAACTTGAAATTAGATGCCAATTCCATCTATATTTCAAGAGAAGTGTTTTAAAGAAGTCAAAATCCCCACCCTAAAATTATGAATCAATTGCTAAATGGTCACTTTATAGACCTCCTACATTTTTGCATTGCCCATGACTTTGTTTGCTTTAGAGTCCCATCACTCCCATGTCCATTGATTTCAAGCCTCATTGTCCATCTCTTTGTTTGCTGCCATTTTACAACTAGATATGAATGAAAAATTTTACATTTGTTTTTCAAAGTCATCTATGCCTATTACAAGTCATAAAATTTTCAAATTTTTTGGTTAAATTTGAAATTATTGTGAATGTCTTTAAAAGGAAATAAATCCATATCAAATACAAAATATACTCAAACAATCTGAAATTTTTACCATAGATGTGTGCTATAGTTTATAACATCATGGTATTGTGCCACTATAATATTCAAAATTCAACAAACTATGGTTTTAGAATCAAAGTTCATATTGTGATAAAATTTTGAAATATATGATTTTTTTAGTAGGTCTAATTGGATTTGAAACTACACATAATAAGCTTCATTTCATTAGTTGGACTCAATTTTAAAAAAATATCATTTTTGTGTCTAAAATTCACATTAAGAGTAAATAGCAAGAAATGGCCCAAAACACTCGACAAAGTTAATCCATGGGTCAACTCAAGCACATTCTTCTTTGAAAAATTTAATAATACCATAATGAGGGGATTTGCAATATTATTGTATTCACTAAAAATATATTCAAGCAACTTTACAAAAAATGGGGATGAAGAAACTTCTTTTTTTCCTACAATCTTAGGTGAAGTCCTCCAATGCTCATTTTGCATCCTCATCTCATCATTGTCTCTAGGTTAACCTCGTCCTTCTTACTAGCCTTTCACCATTTCTTTACTTTTGAAACTCTTTGTATACTAGTAGAAAATTGTATCACAGTCAACAAAAACGAGCTGACATTTTCTGTTTTTTGTGATAGAAAATTGAAAATTCGTATTCATTGCAACACAATTTCAAAAACTTTGGGTTCATTTTAACACAATTTTCAAAAAACATCAACTAGTTTTTGTTCACTATGACAATGTTTTCCTCTAGTGGTAGGAGGTTCTCTCTACGGTTTGTCAGGAGAGTAGGTGCTTGTGAAACTCTATGTCAATGTTGTTGCGGTGCCCATATGAGGTTGATTGTGTGGAATTTGGCATGTTGTTCTTCGCGAGATTGTTTCTTAGAAGGACCTGATGTTGTACAATACTTATGTTTCAACATTGTTGGTTGATAGGAGTCATTTGATTCCTTTGCTTGGGCCATCGGATGAGCTTGGGAGGTGAGTTTGGAAGTGTTTATAGTACAACAAAAAGGTGTTTTATGACTATGAATTATAAAAATATGACTGGGGATGACTAGTGACTATTCATAGTGATATTCTTAGAGGCCCAAACCTTAGGGAGATATATGATTGCAAATATGATTGCTAGTCATATTCAAACCTTGTACATCATGAGCATAAAGTATACATTCGTTGGAAACGCCGAAATACTTTATAGGGGACAATAGGGATCATGTTTGAGGAACGCCTAGTCATATTTTTCAGTCTTATTTTTGCTTTAGTCATATTTTTTTTCTTTTGGGGTAGCCCGTAGCCCAAGGAAAATTTGGTCAAGGAACATATTTTGATAGTGTCTAGTTATATTTCCACTTCAATCATATTTTGTAGTCATATTTTTGCATCAATTATATTTTGTAGTCACATTTCTTAGGAAGTTATTTTTTTTGGGGGGGGGAGGACAAGAAAAAAGTGGACAATCTAAAGTGGGTCTCTTGTATTTTGGCCCTAAGGGCCATTCCTTGGGGTTAAGGCATGACTTTGTTTAATGCCAATCCAAAAAAAATATTTTCTATTGTATGATGTATTTATTACAAAACATGCATACAATAATGTGGGGTGGCACATGTTTATATAATAAGTCAAATTTTTATGGGATTTAGAAAGAATGAAGAGAGGAATAAAGTATGACTCATGATCTTGAGATATTTTTCACATCAATAGAAAATATAATCCACGAGAGTCGTGTTTCACATCAATAGAAAACACAATACACAAGAGTCAATTTTCACATCAACAAAAAATATGACTCACAATAGTCATTTTTTACATCAACCAAAAATATGAGTGTACAAAGTCATATGCCACGTTAGCCAAAATATGACTCACCATAGTCATATTCCACATCAACTAAAAATATGACTAGATGGAGTCACATCCAAGTAGACTTTTTTTTCCTTTATCCGGGGAGGTTATAAAAAGTCAAGCCTCCAAGGATGGTCAAGGAATATGCCACCTTGGCAAAATTTGGCTACTTATACCCCCCATTACATATGACTACAAATATGATTCATGTCCAAAGCCACTAGTTGATAATGATTAGACCCAGTCATATCACACATCATCTACAATGATTTCTACTTGAGTCATATTTTGAATTTTATGACTCATTGTAGTTATATTTTGCAATCATAAAACACTAATTTTGTTGTAGTGTAATTACTTACACCATTTGTAGCTTCTCAGAGATGGTACAATCTACCTAATTGGATTGATTATGGAGTAAAGCACATCCATTGGTTCAAAACGTGGGTTTTGATTGTCAATGTGTTGAAGAAATCAACTTGGAACAAGACTGTTGACATTGGTTGTAGGGTAGTCCTCCTTTTCTCTTGTAAAGAATGCAACAATTTCTTGGTATCAATTCATTCCTTATTTCTCATGTGGTAATAGATTCAAGGACATAGAGATAACATGCTCATTTGGAAAATATCATTTTTTAATTGAAAAGGATGAAAATATGAGATTTACATTGTATTACAAAAGTAAACAAGTAGATTCACTAGAAGTACAAAAGATTTAAAATTATATATCTATATCCATATTTTTTAGAGTCGTAATACTTATGTGCTTTTTTAGCTCATTAGCATTTTGTATTTAGTGGTGGTAGTCATCTTACTAAGATTGATATATCATAGAGTGTGTAGAAGCACCTTGAATCTTTATTGTTCAAATATGCATGTTAAATTTGAGTTTTTGGATTCCTGTAGTACTATGAGAGTGCTAGATTAGCTAAACCAATTCCATCAAGAATTGAATGAATATGATTTTCTAATGGATATGGTAGAAAAGCCCATTACAAAGCCTTTTCAACTCTTTACCCATAACTTTTCTATCCCAATGCTTAGTATGGTTGTGCAATCACCCTAAGACCATTTGTTTTGAATATTGAGATCTAGGCCCACTCAAAGTAGCTTGAATGAAAGTTAAAGAAGTGATGGTTGCTACCAAAGGGGCAATACAAATCAAAGAAAGTTGCAAAGCTCTCAAGGTGAAGTTGGATAAAATTGTACCTTTGTTAGGAGTTGTTGAGAGAAATTCAATCCATACTCAAAATGTTTTAAAAGACTCAAGAATGTCTCTAGGAGTCAAGAGGTGGCAAGTGGGTGACACCAATGAAGGTGTGGCATTGGTATAAGTTACCATCTTGCTTAAAACACATTAATGATCAAATCAATGAAGCAAGGTTGAATGCAATTCTAGCCACAATTGGTGTAAATATCCAATCTTCAAACTCAACTCAAGAGCAATGAAAATCAAAAGTCCATTTTGTAACACATTCAATTTCTTCATTGATTGTGGGGTAGAGAATTTGTTTGATAAATCAAAGACATTCATACTTATGAGCTATACAACTGTGAAGCCTACTTTCTTTGATTTGTAGGGAACATGAGGAGCTAAGAAAACTTTGCTTGTTGGACAATTGAAGAATGATGAAGACATCAATGCTATATTTGAAATACATGCCACTACAGTAAAATGGGTGTTTTATGACTATGAAAATATGACTGGGGATGATTGGTGATTGCTTGTAGTCATATTCTTGGAGGCCAACCCCTTGGAGAAAAAGGTGTGTGCAAATATGATTGCCATCATATTTTGGCCTTGAACTTCATGGGCATATAGTATACACTTGTTGGGAACCCCAAAATACTTCATAGGAAATAATAGAGAACGATAGGGAACATGTCTAGGAAATGCCCAAATTGTATTTGCTAGTCACATTTTTACTATAATAATATTTCATAGTCACATTTCTATGGTAGTCCCCTTTTTTCTTTTCGGTTAATCCAAGAAAAATATGGGTTTTCAAAATGTTGACAAGTCATTGTTTAAGATTTTAAAACCCTAGTTGCCTCTTCTTTAATAGGATTTTGAAACCTAATGTCACGACCCTCATCACAAGGCGTGCCCGTGCCACCTTGGTGAGCAAGGGGGACATTGGGGGTGACTCCCCAAGCCTTGCAAGAGAGGAGGTGAGGGGGACTAGGAGTCCCGAGCGATCAGAGCGATGTAGCGCTCTGATCCAGACGAATTTGGGGGCGTGTGATACATGCTTGGAAAGGCCTTGAGAAGACGCTTCTAGCCGTCCAAAGAACGCGTGATTTGGACTTGCGAGTCAAAAGTTATGGGCGTTCAAAGTTGGGGGTGTCCCGGTCGCGCCGGGAGTGCCCTGGCCGCGCCAGGAGTATCCCGAATCTTTGGAGGGCAATAACTTTGCGAGTACTTGTCCGAATGGAGCAAGTGAGTAGTCCATCGGCATCTAAGCGTCGCGTAGATATTGAAAATGGGGTCGCATGTGCAATTTGGATCCCGGACCGCAAAGTTATGCCGGGTGGAGGTTCGGGAGTCCCAAACTAGTGCGAATCGAGAGAAACGGGGTGGTCTTCCAAAACCAAAGGGTGTTTGGGAGTCCCCCTTGACATACAAGGGGGGGGGGGGTGCCGAATCCCACAGGGAGTACTATGAGGAGGGGTGGTCTCCCTCCTCACTCCCGGATGGTGCCATGGTGAGCCTAAGTGGCCCCGAGTGGTGAGGTTAGTGTTGGAGCCTCACCACCACTTGTATGTTACCATGGAGTGCTTGTGCACTCCTTGATACCGGTTGGGTGGTGTCCCACTCCACACTAGGCCATGGTGTGAGTCCCGTTTGGTGAGTCCCGAGATGAGTTGGGTTGGGCCTAGTGGGGGAGTTGGGTCCCATTCAAGGGCGGTTAGCACCGGTGGGAGTAGTGCCTCACCGAGTGCTTGGACATCAATGGAAGTTCCGCCCCATGTTATCAAATGACATGCCCGGTGTCTTGTGGGATTTAAGTATTGGAAGGAAAGGATTGGGAGTCACGGAGGAATGGGGAACCCCGTGACTTGAGTTGGAACCTAACATTGTGGGTGCGTGGCATGTGCAGTGTTAGGAGAGCATGAACCTTGGTGGCATTGAGGTATTAAGTGTTTGGAAAGTGAACTTAAGGTGGTAAGTGTCACTAAGGGGCGTGACATACAATCTTAGTAGTTTTTACCATCAAATCATTAGGAAGTCTATTTTATGTTTTAGGAAACTTCTTTGCGAGTTTCTTGAATAGCGGAAGCTGATCACATGGTCATTTCAGGATTTTTGGTTTTGTTTGGTTGACCATTTGACGTTTCTTCGTGAGGTACCTAGTTAGCAATCAAGAAATTCTTGCATGACAAAGGAATGTTGGGAAAGTTTGATGTTGGAGGTGTGGACTGTTTGGCATGGTTGCCCTACTAAGAGGAGTGTCCTTGCTCTAGAGCTCTACTTGCAAATTGCATTCCCATTTTTTGCCTGTCCGAATGATTGCATTTCTTCATTTTCCGTTGCTTTTCAATAGATTTGGAAAATCTTTAGAGCCTTCTAGTCCATTCTCAGCTCATTAAATTTAGTTATAAATGCTTGAGATTTGGTTGTGATTCCACTTGCAGTAGACTGCAATTCTTGGTTTGAGATGTGGTAGAAAGGAGGATTGTATTTCAAAAGCATATGGACAATGAAATAATTTTCTCCTCTAGAATCATAGACAGCAAAATGCAGCTTGGAGCTCAGGATGGCCAATGATAAAATACAATGATAATTCTCATTTTTTAACAGTGATCGCAAAATACATCAAGAGCAGTTCAACATGTATTCTATTAAATGAAATAGCTTTCTTCATGCTCTTTGAGAAGAATGGTTGTGCATGGAAAGGTATAAAAATTTAGAATACTCAACTAATTTTGGGAGTTCAATAAAGTAGGAGTACGTGCAGCAAGGTCAAGGTGCAACTACACTGCCACTGGCGACATTGGTTGTGCACACATCATTCAGTAGGGCGTGTTTCCACTTGCAACACCAAACATAGTTTTTAAGTAACTGGCACTTCTAAAGTTCCAATTTGAGAAAAGAAATGAAAGTTAACTGAGGAATTGGTCAAGAAGTTAGGATTGCCAGTTTTCCTATTCATTCATGCTAGCATCACAAACTTCAAGGCATGTGAACATGCTACCATGTTGGTGCATTGAAATGCAATTAAGTTGATTTTGTGCCAACCTCCATACCAACCTCCATACCAACCTAGTATGGATAAGATGACACTAAAATGACCCATATGTGACCTTTGGTGTCAAAATGGCACCAAAATAATCTGGTCCAACTTTTCTGATGTAATTCAAATTATTAGTCATACTAATCAAATTTTCAGAATTTTATTAGTATTGGAGAAAATTCAATTCTCATTTTCAATTTGTGTTGAATTTGTACTAACTTCAAATTTGGTCCTAGTTCTATACTGAATAGGGGTATTATGGGGACCAAAAAATTAAAAGGACTGATTGTAGAAAACTGTAGATGTTTGAAATATGATGTACATCTCCCGGACACTTCATTAACTACTGATGTACAATAAAGGTAGATATTTATATGGTGTGGAATGTCCATTAATTAGTATGGGTCCCCTTAATACCCCTATTCAGTGAAGTACAATTCATCAGTCTTCAACTGTGACTAGTTTGACATAAATTACAGGGAAAGATTTCCAAAGAAACAACTCTACATCACAGTTCTGCCTCTTTATGCATGTGGTGAGTTCATTCTTACAATTACTATATATCATAATTCAATTGAAATGGATTGATTCTACATGATTTTAAAGATTATTTGTAGTATATACTCCATGAAGTGTATTTTGATTGGTAGTGTTTGCCAGTTGTTTTGAATAGTTCAGAGGTCTAAACAAATCTAAGATTGCTTGAGAGAGAAGGCATGCAAGTACTATATGTTTCTTTTGATCTAAGCTCATTCTCAATCTACTCATTGTCAAATTGCTCGATCTTCTAATAAACAGTTGTGCACTTTCATTTAATTTCTTCGAAGTTGTTGTGTGGAGGTTTGCTTTAATTCCTTTGCTATGGTGTTTCTAGCTACCCTCTCTCCAATCTTCATTACTTCTTTTTTTATCTTCTTGTAATCCAGGTATACACTGCAGTCGATTGTAGTTGAATACCTTTGTTTTTCTTGGCAATTAAGCACTTTCTCTACTCATTGTCTAATTGCTCGATCTTCTTGCAAACATTATGCTTCTACAACTAGGACCAATAAGTTGTTTTGGGAGTTTGCTCTGCAAAGCTATTTGATTTTTTTTACATTAAATATGTCTATATCATGTTAGAACAATTTGGCTTCTTTGGACATGTGACTTTCAATTTATTCATGATTTATTACTATGAGTCATAATTCAATTCATAGTGTTGCATGAGATATTTTAATTGAAAACAATGCTTTTGATTGGGAGTGGTGCATGTGTAGATGTGCAACACTAGGGATGGACATGAAGTCTAGTCATTCATCCATGCATGTCCAACTCATGAAGAAGTTGGAAGACTCTGTTAAGGCCAAGTTGATTAACATATGCCATTTCATCATTATAGAGAAGCAATGAGTCAATTGAATTTGAAAATTATATGCACATTTGGTCATGATTTGTTGTAATTCATTGTTTAGATAAAAAAAGATATTATGGCCCCTTCTTTGTAATCTTATTTCATTATTTTGATGTAAATCCTTTTTGCAAAGGTGTTTTAGAAATTGTAATTGTATTGGTACTTAATGAAATTTGTTTTGGTTCCAATTGAATTGACATTAGGTTTGAACCTTAATAAGAATGATGGAATCATTATTATTTCCATACTTTTTTGGATACGATTGAATTGATATTGAGTTTGTATTGAACATTTACCAAATTGAATGCATATCTAGTATTGTTTCAAACTCCAATTTATAGAGTGATTCAGAGTACTAAATCAATGGGTGATTGATCTAATGTTGATTCAATCATCGACTAAGTTAGTATTAAAAACGCACACAACGGTGATAGTTATGAAATAGTACTAAAAAATGATATTTTAATATTGAATTTGAGGCTTTAAAAGTTTGAGACAAGGATATCTCTCCAATGGATGGTTGAGGATAAGTTGGCTGAAAAGCAAGCGTTGTTGCATGCCTAGGTGCTTCAATGGTATGCACTAATTGCATCTCTATTGGTGAGGGTAATTTGGATCCACAACCTCCATGGATTTCATTTTGGTTGAGGCAACAAAGCATTGGGCATATATATATATATATATATATATAGTCCTTCTTAAGTGGTCCTTCTAAGACTCTTGATTGAGCCAAGTAGACTAAGTGATCTTCTAAGATCAAGAGTCATTTTCTCATATTTGAAACTATAACCCTAAAGGCCAAATTTTCTTAAAAGGCAATTCATATAGGTCTATGATTGATTGGCAATTTGTACGTGTGAATTTCTTCCATTGTGATAAATATAATTAAAGCAAATTATTGTGTTTGCAATTAGCTAACTACTTGTATGTGAATATGATGGCTCAAGGACGAATCATTTGTGTGTGTAATCAATTTGCCTCCAATAGGCTTGTAGGAATTTCATGAATTGTTATTAATTGTCAGTCTTGAACTTCTTATACATGTTGATGTAAGTTAATTTGAAAATAAACAATTTGTTCTTAGATACCGCTATGATTCCACTTGGTCTTAGTTATGTGAGACTCTACTAACAATTTGACACCTTTTGAGTCTTCCATGATTGGCATTCTTGGGATTTGAGGATTTTGGATAAGAAAAAATATACTACACTACACAAAGAAAGGATCACAATGAGAGGCTTGATTTTTTTATGTAAGTAGTGGGATTGGTAAATGGGTGAAACATTAATTGTAGTGGTTTGAAACCTAACAAAAATATTGAAATGTTCTACGAGGCTATAATTTTCTCAAAAATAGACTTTGTATTGGTTTGTTGTTTAGAATATAATAGCATTGAAACTAAAGCTTTGAGTATTTAACCTCTCAATGCTTGAACTAAAAATAATTATAAGAATATTTTTTTAAAATTAGAATTGCACTTCTCACAACAACCATCATCCAATGCATTTTAACATCTCCATGCTTGAACAAAAAATAATTTATTCTTAAGAAACTATAATAAAATGAAATGCACTTCTCACAACAAGATTTCATCATCTAGTGGATGGTTGGGCAATTATTGGAATAACACTTTGGGGGGGGGATGATATAAAGTAAAATAGCCCATTGTGGTCAGATGACCCATAATGGACACCTATGGAATGACCCCATTATGGGTTTTTTTAGACCCCATCACAGGTTTTATTACTAAATGAGATTTGAACCGCAATCAATGTCTTACCTGACAGTAATGGAGTGATTAGTGACTACATTAGGAACTTCTAACTATTTAGTGTAATTTCATTGTAGGAAGTGACTATTTTAGGCCTTTCACATTATAAATTATTGTGACTACTTTAGGTATGTATGATGAGCATGATGGATATAGATTTTGTTGGTTCTAGGGTAGTCTATAGACTCTTTTGGGCCATGATGGGCTGAACACTTCAAAAATTAATAGTAAATTCATACTTTGTCAAAAAAAATTATAATTTCAAATGTTCTCATTGTTTCTCACACTTGTGTTTACATGGGAAAAAAATTAAAAAATTTCAGCCATGGCATGAGTATGAACTCCTAATTCTGACCACAATGGGTTGTTTTACCTTACAATCAAACTTCATGAAATTTTTACCACATGATCTAAGACAAGTGAAGTCCAAGCTCCTATGATTAGATTTTTAAAATAACTTTTTTATTCTTGAATGAACCTAGAAGAATTAGCAGTTATGAGTCATTTTTGGCAGAAAAAATGGCTTTAGAGCATCCCAATGTGGAGACAGGAAGAGTCACTCAAAAGTGTCGGGCCTATTGTCGAATCAAAAGGCGGACCGGCCCTCTTGCCAACCTGCCACATGTTGCATTGCCCCCAATGCAGCAACAAGCTAAGGCCCAACAAACACAACGCTACAACTTTTTTATTTTTGTTTTTAATTTTTAATGGAACCTCTTGCACTTTTTCAACGTGCTTTGGGTGAGGTATTCAGATTTGCGCGCAGTAGTCAGAGAATATGAGCTTTCAGAGTATTGTTCCATGCTCAATAAATTGCATCAAAATGACAAGCAGGGGCTCCTACGTGAAGTGCCATTGAAAATATAATTAGTTGCAATGGTTGCATTAATTGGGGTGCTCTTATTTGCAAATGGCCTTTACAACAACCATTTGCACTATTTCAGTGCTTGTAAATGGGTTGCATTGGAGCTGCTCTTAGAGCATCTGCAATGCGGTGTCAGTAAATAGTCCCTGTATTGACAGATTGCATGGCATTCCACAAGGCTTGCATAGTGCTGGGGATTTTTTAGAACAAATCAATCCAATGCAAAGCCGGCAATCCAAACATCAAATGGACTTTTCAAATCATAAAAAGAAAGAAAGGACAAAATTCTATATTAAAAAAGACTTTTCATGCAAATAAGGGAAGGTTGCATTGATTGACACACATACCAATGCTTGAAAAGGTATGACAACAATGATTATTCCTCCACCGAGCCAACTCATGGGCCCTTCACATTTTGCAAATTTGCCGATCCCGAGTGGTGCCATACCGAGGCCGTGGAAGTAGAGGGCCCCTTAACGGTTGCATTAGAGCGAGGTGTACAATACCAATACTGGGCCTGTTCCTGGGAGCATTGCAGATGCTATTAGGACTTTATAGGTTAACATCCACTGCAAAAAATTTCTACAACTAGATTTTGGTATGAAGAATTTGCCCAAATGTTTCCCAATTAGCTCAAACTCATACTCTACCATCTACAAGTATTGTAAATATTTACTAGAAATTCTTCAAACATCTATCAAAACCATGATGGCACATTTGTCATACAAACAATTCAACAGTATTCACAAAACAAATCCGCAAAGCATCCTCTAATCTTCTGCCGCAACTCAGTTCAAAATATTCCTCTTGCCATGAAATGCAGCATCAGGGGTGGTGATGATCTCAATTTGCTCCGCAATTTTAATGAACCAAATAGTGGCCAGCTCGCCAGTGTGAGGACCTGCCAGCTTGGTATAATTGACCGTGTTTCAATTGGTACCTGAGGATAGAACAGACCATTAAGGTAGTCTGCTCATAAACCGTGCGTTTAAGGGCTGGTCGGCCTTTTCAATGGTTCTTCGATGCACGAAAATATTTTTCCTTATTTTTCACTCGAAGAAAAATTGATGTGGAATCTAACCCAAGTGGTTTCATATTTTTCGGAGCATTTTTGAATTACTTATGAATTTCTAAAGAATTCTGCCATAGGTATCTATTTCTTGATCGTAGGCATTACAAAACTCACATGTGTAGTCTGAAAAAAAATATGGTTTCACCAAAAAAAGCACTGCAGCATGTAGAAAGTAATAGATAGGGTTCCAAAATGTGAGCTTTACTAAACTAAACTCCTAAAGGACTGAGGCCTATTTTTTAACAAAAATCACTTGAAATTTTCATTTCTGCTGTGTTCTTTCAAGAAAGAAAAAAAATTCAAAATCCAACCGTAGGATCTTGTACTATACTTGTATGAGATTATGTGGTAAAATTTTTATCAAGTTTGGCCATATAGATTGAAAAATATTAGCACTCAAAGTTGGGGGAGAAAAGTTTTTTTGAACACAAGTGAACATTTCAAAAATGGACCCACCTTGGCTCTTATTCCATCCACTAGCAAAGTATGAAGAAACTTGTGACAAATTTTAAACCACTCTAACAACATTGGCAAAACATTCAATGCTTTACACATATGCATTTTACAACTTGTTAATGTCCATTTCAAAACTTGGCTAGGGACAGTCTTTAGAAGATGAGTGGATTTAGAGCATACTATCATAGTTCATTCTAAACTAGTGAAACGAAAATCTCACCTACAAATTAGATCCCAAAAGTAGCAATCACAGTCTCAAGAAATATTCTTAACAGAGGCAATAACCTTTGAAAATAAATGAAAATTAGTTGATGTATAATTAACAATACCTGAACTTTTCATCCTCCCTAATCTTGCCCTACATCTTAATGCTCATAAGATACCATCACTTGTGATATTTACATGTAGGTAGTAATCCAATAAAGTGAAAATGAGTATTATTAACTTAGTTGAATGTATTGTGCACTAAATAGAGGACATGGTCAATGATTTCATAACAAAGATTTAATTTGAAAAAGGTCCAATTAATCACATGATGACACTTGATACTATTTTGTTATAATTTGAAACTTATTCTATCAAAATTTACCTCTTGTTACAATCAAGTATGGAAAAAGAAATCAAGTGTAGAAATTGATTTTGGTAACACTAAAAGATTATCTATGATTACTCAAATTGGATTTTTTTTTCTTGAAACACATGTACAATTTCCATTGATGGGGGAAACAATACATAGCAACCAAGGGAACCAATCCCTGGCGAAACATCTCTCAAATTTGATTTTGGATTGCCATCCACTTAGGATCAAAACATAAGAAGAAGAAATGATGAACATTCTCATTTATTAAGCTAAACGGTTTAGTATAATAGTTTTCATGGCCAAAATCCTTTATCCCTACACCTGGTAACATCCAAAAATTGGATGTGCCTTAGACAATCACTATTGCTTTGTATTTTGGATATCCATTTTTTGTACTTGGTTCAAACTAAGAAAATAAAGCCTATGAAACTAAGTCAAATATAAAACACACCATAGAAGTAAATATTTTATTTTAAAATAAAAATATATTTAATATTATAGAATACCGATTAGTATTTTTTGTTATAAATTTTTGATTGATTTCTATGTGTTTTTTATTGTTTTTGACTTGATTGTGTGCATATTTTGTGTCTTAATTGTGTGATTTATTGGGTTGATTGAATTCTATTTGGTGTGTTTTTGGATGGTGAATGAATGTTGGGTATGTATATGCTGATTTGGTTGGAAGGTTTCCTAATTGGAATGGTTCGGTTGTCCAGCCAAGTTCTAAATTTTTTGGTCTATAATCCAAATGGATGATAGTTCTGTCCAAGTCGGATTTTTAAGGGTGTAGATGTCGAGTCCAGTTGGCTGGTTGGTGAGTTAATTCCAATTTGGAATTTGGTTTGTATTAAGGCGATTGTCTTTGCAATTCCAATTGAGTAGTTAACCGGTGGTTGGGTTGTCACTTCCAATTTGGTAACTGTCGGCTTTGTCATTCCTATTTGGTTTGTGTTTTTTTTCTTTTTCTTTTACCATTTGTTGAGTGAGTCTAATCGTGTCCCAGCCAGTTGTGCTGCGTATTTGTGTTTGTTTGTGTGTATTCCAAGTTGGGAGCTTGGTGTTGATTTATGTGTTATGCCTATTGTATCATGGTAATGATCTAGGTTTACTTGTGTGTGTGTTTGTGGAAGAATGATGTCTCTGTCTAAATTGGAGAATGTTTATAATTTGGAAGTTTGTGAAAGTGAGTGGAGAAGATGAGTTAGTAATGAAATTAAGCTGAGAAGTGAGTAAGATCTAATTGAGGATTATTGATGATAGAGATCAAGTATTCCAATTAGAACAAATAAAAATAAATAAAAATAAAACATAGTAAAAAATAAAAATAAAAATAAAAATGCATGTTTGAGTGATGAGAATGAGTGTGGAGAATGGTTCCAAGTTGGAATGCTATGGAGCAGTGAGAAGAACTGGTTGAATATTTCTGATAGGAAAAATTGTTTGTGAACGGTGATTTAATCACCAAATCGGAAATAAATATAAGAAAGTGTTAAGTTGAATTGGTGTGTTGACATGGGTGTATGTGTGAGTTAAAAATTGAGATGTATGAGTTCTTACTTGAGTTGATTGAGTTGATGATTGAAGGTTAACATGAAAATATTTTGTGAGCCAATTTGGAAGTATGAGTATGTTGATATATATTTAACCTGGTGCCAATTAGGAAGTTAATGATCTAAATGTTAGCCATTTTAATTCCTAATTGGAGTGAATGAAAAATGTGTGGTGTAACATGTGGGAGGAAGCAATTGATGAGATAATTGAAAATTAGTTGAGTGTATTGGAGAGGATAAAATAAAATAAAAATAAATTAAAAAATGAATAAAACGACTTAGTTGGTGAGACAAAGGTGTTGAGGTTTCCTAGTTGGAGACAAAGTGATTTGTGGAGATCCATCCAAATTGGAAGTTAAAGAGTCCAAGTTGGTGTACCGCAGCAAGATTAAGTCAAGACGGTGGCTGTGGAAGTGATTGAGAATGGAGATAAAGAATACATAAGCTAAATGGGAGAATTACTTACCCTTGTGGCCATTAAGAGTGGAGCGGAAAAAAATCTAGTAATTAGATTATAATTGTGAGGTTTTCAATTCCTCCTAGTTGGAAGTATTTCTCTTTTTGTCGTTGTTTTGGCTATTTGGCTATTATTTCTTAGATTAGAAACATTCCTATTTGAAATAAGCCTCCCTTGGAACGAACTTTTCACTATTAGTTTGGAAGAATAATTCTAATTAGAAACCAAGCTTATCTACATTTTGGCGCCGCTGTCGGGGAGGCATCCTAATAGGTTAATCCTTCTTCTTTTCTCTTTTGGTTGTTAGTATAGGCATGTTGCTTTGTAATGAGCAGCACGTCTATACCAGCTGAATCTAGTAAGCAAGCTAGAGATGAAAGAGCAAAGAAGAGGGAAGCGGATAGAAAACGCAAATTTGTTTCTAAAGCTAAATTTGAGCTTGCCTCGCCTAGTTGGAAAGATCCATTCCATTTGGGTCATTATTTCCGACATAGGCCTGTGCATAGCCAAATTATAGAAAATATTCCACAAAAGGATAATTATCAAGTAGGAGATATTAATCAAGTCGAAATAGAAAATAGAGATGAAGTAAAGGTTAGAGAAGGGTTTCATATACCTCATTTGTTTTTCAAATACTCCTTCGCTAGAAAGCTCACCAAGAGAGCATAGTGAGAAGGAGCAAACCAAATCGGAAGAGGTAGAGGAGAATCAACCAAAAGCTGATGTCTCCCCAATAATAGAATCCCCATTAGGATCTTTTCGTAGTAGGACTAGTTCAGTGGATTAGCCAGTTGAGAATCCAACTTGGAGTTTAGGCAGAAAAAAAATTAGAAACTCCTCTTGTATTTAGGCAAGATTTGGAGTTACAAAATATTAATCGCAACTTGGAGTTAACTGAGTTCTCCAAGTTGAGTGATTTTTCTAAATTGAGTGAAGGAAGTCAAATAGTTGAGACTATTAAAATAATGGCAGAACCTACTTATATTCAAGTGGTAATGTAGCCAAGTGATGAGGCTGATTGGCCATATTCACTCATGCCATTTCCATTATTTTTTGGCAGAGTGGGCGATGACCCAAATAGTCACATTTATGAATTCTTGACAAAATGTAACGCAAACAATGCGAGAATAGAAGCCCATTTCCTTAGCATTTTTCTAAGTATGTTGGTTGATCAAGCCGGAAAATGGTTCCAAAGGCAATCAATAGGACATTTTAATACTTGGACTAGTTTACAAAATGCTTTTTTAGCTCATTTTCGACCATCGGCTTATCAAGAAAAATTGTTTGAAAAATTAGCTGAATTGCATATGGCTAATGGAGTTCATGTAGATAGATATTATGGTCGATTAGAGGAAATAATGCTTAGGTTACCAGACCATAATTACCCCAACATGCATTTTGTACGGCAATTTATAAATGGGCTATACCCACCCAAATTAAAAGCTTTTGTAAAAGAGGTTACTCCAACCGATTTGCAAGCTGCCTATATAAGGGCTAAGTTGTAGGAAGAAGTCCACTTAGGAGAAACATATATAAATCCTAATATAGTTCAACCTAGTTATTTGGACCAAGTAGGTGTGAGAAGGGAGAACATCGGGGGTAATGGCATGCCAACCTATGTTCAACCCAATTATGTCAATGTAATGCCTATAGTACTAGTACAAGTTGCTCTTGTTATCCCAGTAGAGCCAATTAAAGTGAACCAAATTGGGGTCCCACCGTACCAAGTCCAACCTTCTGGGAAGGATACCAATTCGGCAGTAGAAGCCCAATTGGTAGAATTAACAAAGCAATTAGGAAATTTACAAGTAAATTTGGCTAAGACAGTTGAGAAGAAAAACCAGCCTAATAATGATCGTGCCCATATATGGTGCATTAATTGTAGAGGACAGGGGCATATGTTGCCTAATTGTCCTTCCCCGCCTAATTTGCCTCCAAAGTGTAGATTTTGTGGCAAACAACCTGAAACGGAGTCATGCAAAAATATACAAGCCAGTTTAATAAACCAAGCCAATAACCAAAATAGGAGTGGCCAAGTTTATCAAGTGGACAATAATAATAATTATTCGGGTAATAGCCAAAATTGGAGTAGTAATTTCAATCGTAATAGAAAAAGGAATTTTAATCCAAATTTTAATCAACCTAATTACATTAATCCTAACTTCAATCCTAATAATTTTAACAATGGAGGCTATAGTAATAATCCTAATAGGGGTGTAGCCCAAATGCCTACTAATAGTAACCAAGGGTGGTCACAAATGCCATTTGGCAATGTCAACCAAGGTCCACCTACTTATGGAGGGCAAGTGCCTAATTGGGGTCAAGGCAAGACAATTATATGTTATAATTGTCAACAACCGAGCCATATTTCAACAAATTGTTCAAATGCGAGGGCACAAGTGGGTTATGTACCACTATGTGGAAATTGCAATCAAAATGGCCATACGGCTGAGGAATGCAATGGTCCACGTAGAAATGAAACCCAAGAAGGATATAATAATAAGAAAAGAAATAATAGTCCTAAGATTGTGTTATTGGATGAGGAGGCTCCTAGGTCTACTAAAGATCGGGCTTCCTACCTTATACAAATTGAAGGCAAAAGTCAACCTTCTTTATTAAGGCAAGAAAGAGTAGTACAAAAAGTATCCACTAGAGGTCAATTGTTAAGGAAAATCCCCAAGGTGATTTGGAAATTTTAAGAGGAAAGGAAATTACTAGAAAAGAAGCCCAACAAATAATGAATCAACAAAACCAAATTGGGTTAAAAATTAATCCTGAGGCCTATCATAAGCCATTAAAATCAATAATAGAGCCAAATGGGAGTTTTGTGTAGTCTAGCCAATTAGAGACTGATGTAGGTAGTTCACAAAATAAACCAAATGGGAAATCAGTTCAATTTGATCCTGTGATTCAAATGTCAACTCCGAAGGAGCATATCAAACCAAATTGGGTAGTTACAATGCAAAGTAATCATATTCCCAATTTGGTTGAGCCTACTGTGTTAAGTGATCAGGAACCATTGGTCATTCCACCAATTTGGGTAGAACCAGATACCCTAGTTGGTAGGAATGAAAATAATTTGGATTTACCTAAGAAGATGAATACTGGAAACCAAATTGCAAATATTATCAAGCCAACAATTCAGAAGAAAAAGGATGGTAATAACCAAATTGGGATAATTGATGAAAATAATCCTTATAATGTGATTGAAAATTTGGGAAATGTAAAGGTTGATATATCAATTCGACAATTACTGGGAATTGCTCCAAGTTGTAGGGCAGCCCTTAAGTCCAAATTGGTTAGGAGACGAAATAGGCAAGTACATGAGGTTGCTTTAAGCCCTGATCCCAATGCTCTTGTGATTGATGTGGAAATCGAAGGTCTGATTGTGACTAGTGTCCAAGTAGATGGGGGTTCTAGTGTCAATTTAATGAACCATGACACAATGCTAGGACTCCATCTAATTGGTCTTCAAGAAACCAAATTGGTTTTGCGTATGGCAGACCAGAGTAGGGTAAAACCTTTAGGTATTTTACCTAAAGTAAAAACACGAATAGTGGGGTTAATTTATTTAATTGATTATATTGTCTTTCAACCAAATATCCCAAATGCTTCTTATCCAATCCTATTATGTCGGCCATGGCTTTACCAAGCTTGGGTTAAAGACGATTGGGGTAGGGGTGTTATGAAGATTTTCCAAGGGAATCATGCAATAAGTATTACCATGTACCCACTTAAATACCATGGTGAGACTCAATGGGAATCACCAGGAGATACAAGTGACTTTGGTTATGATTGCAAATTGGATGATGTTCCTACTAATAGAATTAGTAGAAAACCCAAGGAAGAGAATCAAATAGGAATTATAATAGAAAATTATAAGGAAATAGCCACTGGAGAGTATGTCATACCTTGTGAGGATGAAGACAACTCGGATAGAGCCATCCAATATTGGTTGACTGATTCATCAGTGTATGGTGTAAATTCCGATTGAGAGTTAAGTGAAGACAATGAAGGTATGTATGATAGCGAGTTGGTAGATATTCCAATTAGGGTGTATGTATCTAAAAACCATTGCCAGACTATAAATATTGGGTCTGGTGATGAAGAAAAAAATATACAAATTTCTAATGGGTTAACCCCTAAAGGACCATTGTCCCTTCGGGGGACAAATGAGATTTCGGGCATGTACTTATGAACATACTAGTTTGTAAGATTTTCTATAACTTTTATTGGAGGTGAAGAATTGAAAGAGCTACATGGGGGAATAATTTTTTCCTCATTTGGACTTGTGAGCGAGAAGTTATGGACATTTTTTTGCAAAACAGGGGAGGAGGGGCAAGTCGGGCAAGCCTTGTGGCCACTAGGAGGCTGTTGACTGAGCGTAGGGCAATTTACACGGGCAAGAGGTTAGGTAGGAGGGAGGGGGCTTACATCACAGCCCTTTACAGACAACCTATGCGCCAGCTTAGTCAGATGGAGAGAGGGAGGGGGGGCTTCACATCACGGCTATTATTGCTTGCCCGTCCAGAGAGGGGTGATAGGTGGTTGAAGGCCTTTAGCGACTAGAAGGAGGGTATAGACGATGACCATGGGCATAGGGACCGCAAAGCTGTAGAAGAAATGCTGAGGTGTTGCCTTCGATGTGAAGAGTGGGTGCAACCATGAAAGAGGCCGCCAAGAATTAAGAGGCTTTGATCTGCAATTTGATCTCGTTGTTAATTAACCCAAAAAAATTGGTACTTTTTGGCACAAAAATCTGGATATGTCCTCAGGTTTGGAGATGACTGATTTTTCTGAAAGAGAAGTGGTTGAGAAATCCTTGTAATTGCTGTAATCCATGCATGGTTTGGAAATTCGAGCTTCAACTATAGTATCTAGCATTGAATTCAAGCATAATGACGAAATTGCTACTAGAATTGCAAAGTCTAAGAAATTCAAGCCTAGAAGAGCAACTCCTCTACTTGCATGTTGATTGCATTTATGAGTCTTTATTGTACAAGTAGCTACATTGTATATATATCGACACATGTTGCTCAACTTGTGCAGAGTGTGCATAGTTGTACATCCATCTTGTTGCTACTATCATTTTCAGATCTCCATTTCCACTACAACACTTTCAATCTCCTTGGTACTCTTGTCTTGTGTCTTCATATGGTTTACTTCTTTTTACTTCTGTTCTTTAACATTCTATAATTCAACAATTACTTTACTAGTGCAGATCGAGGATTATTGAGTAAATTGACATTGAAGGCAGGAATCATGGCTAGACTTAGGCGAGGCAAAGCGACATGCAACGAGGTCATCAATGATTGAAATTTTACATTTTGAAGTTATGCACAAAATTTCCATAGCAAAACTCATGTTACCATACTCACATTGTAACATATTCGTGTGCAGGTGGCATGGGACGGTCTACTTGTGAGGCACAGCTGCCGCCTCCTAGCTCATGAAGCTTCAACAAGAAAAACTCCACCACCTACATCTACGAGTCCTACTCTAGAACCTATTCCGCCATTTTCTCCATCGACAACTTATCCGACGCCACTCTCTATACCTCTCGTACCACAATCAGTGAGCATTTTCAATGATAGTGGTATTAAACAAGTTATTGGTGATATTGATCTTGATTTTATCGACAGTCAAGAACAACTTTTAGCAAGGACGAACTCCTCTTCAGAAGAATTATCAAAGGATGAATTCTATGAAGGTCAATATGTTGATGATGAACCAAGATCTCTGGAGGAATTGATATGGCCTCTCGAGATGCTCTTCAATCACTACAGCTCTACACAACAAAGACAACGGAGACAAGGTCGGAGTACCTCTGATCGACTTCGACGAGGTGCACTTGGTACAAACAATGGTAACGAAGGAGCAGAACATGACCGGCTGCAAGGGTCCCCCCACTGGGCTACTGACAGTCACTGCGAAGGGGATCCTTGGCATGGAGCCAAGGAGAATTGGTTGCACCAGGAAAGCGCATCACCACCTCTGCTTGGTCCTCTAGAATGGGCAGGTGAACTTTCAGACTTTTTGCAGTATTCTTGCTAACCTCATTTCCTTTCACCTAAATTTCAAATTCACCAAAAATTTAGCAAGTATATGTGAATTATTTTTAAAAAAAAATTCGATGACATGAAGTCCTATGTGAACTAGAAGTCATGAAAGTATAAGAATTTCCTGGGTACACTTGAAATTCATGTAATTTTTGTTACCACTCACTGAAGAAGACTCTTATCAAATACAGAATTAGCTAAAAAAAACATTGAAAAATCATCCATACTTATAGATAGTTGTGTATGACATCATGTTTTGAACCCAAGATCCTATATCATTGCACAAATACTAACCCCTAAAGTCCCAAGGCCATTTTTCTGTCAAAAACCACTCAAAACTGCTACTTCTATTGCTTTCATCTAAGGAATAAAAAAAGTACTTTTTTTAGAAACTAACCATAGGATCTTGTACCAAAATTTTCTTGGATCATGTAGTGAAAATTTACTAATGATTGACTGTACGGATTGAAAGATATTAGCATTCAAAGTGAAAGAAGAAGTTTTTTTTTTAAGATGCTCTAATTGCCCGCAAAACAAAAAACTCCATATCTTTTACATCACTAATCCAAATGGTATGAATCAAAGCTTCCCATTTAGACAAAAATATAATCTATGAGAATAAAATAATTAAAAAATATATTTCAATTTCTTACAATTTGTTTTTCCTGCCCGCTCTCCCCCATTTTGAGGTTATTGGGGCATAACTTTTGCTCCCGAGCACTGATTGGAATAAAAATTATATTCCCAAAAAGCTAATAAGTTTTTCTATCTTACGATAAAGTTTCAAAAAAATTCACTAAAAATTGAGCTCATAGGAACCTTTCCAAAATCCATTTTGTCCCCCGTAGGGACATTGAGACTTTAGGGGCTAAGTGAAGAAACCATGATTACAAGTGCATTGTTCATTTTGCAACAAAATGAAGTGAAAATTAGATTCTTGATAATTTCTTATACCACTTCAAATTGTAGTTCATAAACTTCATATCGTTATTGGTGCTGATTATTTAAATATCTGAAATTTTTGCTTCAAAGATAGATCCTCACCAAATAGCAAGAATAGTCCAACAGATTGTAGCATGATAATTTACAAATGAAGCATGTTTTTGTTTACAAACACTCAATGAAACCATGTTGAGGGACCTTGTACTTGTGCTCACCTAGAAAGTATTGAAGGAACTTATGCTAGTACAGAGCTTTGGAAAACAGTGTTTGGTTTTTCATTCCTTTATGTACACAAAATAGTGAAATTAGGTTGCCCCACACTAATTTTTTGACATTTGACACTATAGGAATATTTACTATTATTGTACAAGAATGCACTTCTTTTGAATAACTAAAGGTATTGTTATAATTGGGACTCTTGAACCTCCATGTATACAAAATAAAAATATTTCTTGAAATATTTCTTGATTTTGATGGCTTGTAAAGTAATTTTCTTGGGGTAAGGCAACCTAATTTCACTATTTCGTGTATTGTAGAGAATTTGCTAAGTCTTCCTCCGTTTAGGGATAACGCTTTGAAATTGCAATAATTATTTTTCCCAATTCCACTGACTAACAATGAAGTTATTGTTGGTTGTCCCCAAACATTGCAGTCGGTCCTCATGGACAATCAGATGGTGGGATGAACTATTGTGCTTCCAGGGGGGTGCAAATGGAAATTCCAATGGTTGACTATGATAGTAGTAGTGATGTAGATTTACCAAAGCTACATTTTAGTGATGAAGAAAATGATGACCAAGGTGGAGATATTGAAGACCATGACAATGTCAAATATATTTATCAGGATGAGTCTTGGAATCAAAAAAATTTCACATATGCCCCTCAGTGCATTGATTTCATTGGTGCGCCTTCTTCCAATGTTTTCTGGCGATATTTCCCAACTTTCCTACAATTATTTCATGTCTTCTGGCCATTCAATGTCTTGTAGGACATTGTCACAGAGACAAATCGATATGCCACTGCACTTGATGCGCATGGGAATACTAAGGGGGGTATAGCCTAGATAGAGTGCTCTGTCAAAGAGTTACAAGTTTTCCTTGCAATCATTCTGTATATGGGAATGAAGGGGCAACCGAATATGAAAACATATTGGCATAAGAAAGTTTCAATATTCCATTGTGCCACAATATCAAACCTTATGTCTCTATGTCGCTTTTTTTTACTTATCAAGTGCTTACATCTTACGAATCCAGCTAAATATGTGCAAGACAAGGCCCTTCTAGGATATGATAAAATGGGGCAATTGAGGTGGTTGATCAATGAAATAAGAGATATTTGTTAGAGATCTTGGAATGTGGGGAAGTTTGGTACCATTGACGAGATGATGATAAGATATATAAAGGCACATATTGTCCTACTAGGCAATACATGCCACAGAAGCCACAAAAATGGAGAATCAAAGTTTGGTGCCTAGCAGATTCAGTCTCAAAATTTGTATCTAATTTTGAGGTTTATTGTGGTAAGGATCTGGCTATAGCAAATGAGGCATCAGTGCCACGTGGGCAACCTAGATTGGCACACAAAGTAGTCTTGCGATTGTTGACATCAAATGAAGGTCGAGGTCATGTAATTGCCATGGATAATTTTTTCTCTAGCATACCTCTATTCAAAAAGTTATTAGAAAAGGGAATATATGCAACAAGGACTGTGCGGGCAAATAGAGTTGGTCTTCCATTGGTTTTGAAGAATACGAAGGCTTTTGCTAGAAGTGCACAAGGCACTTTGGAATGGCGAATGCATGAGTCAAGGTCTATTAGTGCTATAGTATGGAAGGATAAGAGGCCAGTGCTTATTTTATCCACTCACATGGTGCCATTGCAATTTCCTTGCCAATTTCCAGTTGCCACTGTGCCTCATCGCAATGGCACAATACGTGAAAATATTTTCACTTCACCTATTCACCTTGAATACACTACTCACATGAGAGGCGTAGATGTGGCAGACCAACTTCGAGCTTCTTATACTTGTCAAACCCGGTCCCACAAGTGGTGGCACTGAGTGTTTTTTTTTTTGATTGACACGACAATTGTCAATATGTATATCATTTACCTTGACAAGTGTAAGAGTAGAGACCCTCCTTGTCAACCAATGACACACTTGCAATTTAGAACCTAACTATGTGAGGCTCTTACACAAAATTGGAACCTGAGAACACGCTTACCAGATCCAGTGCTCCGTAGGAAAGTTTGCTATCCAGCAAGTGGTTCCATGAGGGGCCCATGCGTTGTATGTAACAATGGCTCACGTCCTTTGAAGCGGCCAAAAACATATTGTCCATCATGTAACAGTAAGTTCATGTGTTGGCGTTCGGGGTGCTTCCAGAGGTACCATGAAAATCTTCAATGACACATCATACATGAATGTGAGTATATGTAATGATGCATGTCATTGCATTCCAACTCTTTTTTCTCAATATTATCATGTATTAGTGAAAGAAAAATTATATAGAAAATTTGGGAAGCACTTATAGAACTAAGAGATTTTAGGCATATGGGAAAAGAAGAAGTAATAATTTTTCAATGTATGTACTAATAGAACTTGTTCTACTTCTTTACAATATACTCATGACTTTTTTTTCCTTTTATATAGTGCAAAGCCTAACACCAAACTGGCTTCCTGTTCTGTACATGGCTGAATTGTGGAAGGCAAGAAGAGTGGAGGATCACTAGAGAGGGCAAAAAGGGAGATTGGGATAGGAACGTTGGGGACACTTAGGGAACATAGACATCATATTGGGAACTTCGGGAACTCCGGGAGGGGTCAGGAACATCAAGGACGTGTCTACAGGGTGAGGAAAAGGGGTAAGGGACAAGGCCGGGTGCGGGACAACAATAGGCCGGCTGACAACGCCTGCCGCAGTGCCACCTCGTGCCTGACACCCGCCCTTATGGAAAGGGAGGATGGAAGGGACCCGGCTTCCAGATGGCTCACCCCTCCATTTCTGGCAACCCAGGCTAAATATTAGTCCTTGCACTGTTTGTTGTGTTTTGAACACAAAAAAAAAATTTGGAATTTTTTTTTTCTTATGTTGTACAAGAATGAGATTCCTTGGTATTCACCATTCGGATTTCAGTAATTCGAATTTCTGAAATTTACATAGTGCTTGCAATTTTGCCTAGTATATATGGAACTTTCAGTAGCTTACCGCATTGCAAGAATTTTTTCGATATATTGTACAAGTCCCATTCGTTTGAAAATTTTCCCACACATACCTAAGATGGTCTCCTGCATGGAGAAATTAAAGCTCAACTTTGTGTAGAGTAATTAATTTCCAGTAATAGTGGTCAAACAGAAGTAGAAGTTTTGGGCAGGAAGGAAAAAAACTTTTTCTTCTTGTTGTAATGTTAAAATCTCTCTCCACTTTATCTGAAATTCTCTGATTTTTTTCCCACACATACCTCTGGTAGTCTAAGACAAGATCCTATGGTTGAATTAATAAAAAAAATCATTTTTACTACCTTTTTGGTCATTCCCCTGAAAATGGCAGTTTTGATTGGCTTTTACCCAAAACATAGTCATGGTCCTTTAGGGGTTAAGCCCTACTAAATTGACTTCATGGGTTAATTTCTTTAAGAAAAATTGTCAAACTTTTGCATGGTCTTATAAAGATCTATGTGGGGTATCCCCTAGTATTTGTGAACACCATATAGATTTAGAAGATGGTGCCAAGCCAATTAGGCAAAGGCCTCATCGTTTAAATCCCGAATACTCCTTATTAGTAGAGGAAGAAATAGAAAAATTAATTAAAATAGGTTTTATATATCCAGCCCCTAATAGTGAGTGGGTAAGCCCCATAGTCATTGTGCCAAAGAAAGATGGGCGCATTAGAATATGTCAAGATTTTAGAAAGTTAAATGCAATGACAAAGAAGGATGGATTTCCCTTACGGTTTACCGATAGCATTCTAGATACTGTGGCTAAACATGAATGCTATTCATTCATGGACGGATTCTCAAGTTACAATCAAATCCAAATCGTTGAGGAAGATCAGGCAAAAACAGCCTTTGTTACCGATTTGGGGATTTATGCGAGTCGGGTTATGTTATTTGGTGTTTGTAACAGGGCAACCACGTTCCAACGTGTAGCTACATTAGCCTTCCAAGACTTTCTCTGTATATTTATGGAGATTTTCTTGGATGACTTTTGTGTATTTAGAACCAAATTAGAACATCCAAAATTATTAAAAAAATGTTTTGATAAATGCTATGAATTTGGAATTTCATTAAATGTAGGCAAATGCCAATTTGTGGTTCCATATGGGAAGTTATTAGGGCACATAGTAAGTACAAAGGGAATTAATACCAATCCTGATAAAGTGGCTAAAATTGCAAAATTACCTATTCCAACTTCCATAACCCAAGTTAGGGGTTTTCTTGGCCATGTGAGTTATTATCGTTGTCTTATAAAAGATTATGCACAAATTGCTTTACCTTTGACGGTCCTTCTAAAAAAATTAGAAGTAGGTACTAATCCTATTTGGACCCAAGAGTGTGATGAAGCCTTTTTGAAATTAAAACGGTAGTTGGTAACAACTCCGGTTTTAATTTCGCCAAATTGAAATAAGCCTTTCCATATATTTGTGGATGCAAGTAATGTAGCTATGGGTTGTGTACTTAGCCAAAAGGATGATGCTAATAGGGATCACCCTATATATTATGCCAGTCAGCAATTAATTTCGGCAAAAAGAAATTATACAACTACTGAAAGGGAAGCCTTAGGTATGGTGTACGCAATCCAAAAATTTAGACATTACCTACTAGGGTACAACTTTACTTTTTATGTTGATCACAATGCTCTTAAATATGTTATAAATAAACCGCAATTTAGTGGTAGGTTAGCCCGATGGGTTTTGTTGCTTCAAGAATTCCAATTTGATGTAGTTGTTCGTTTTGGAAAGCAACATTTGAATGCCAATTTTTTATCTCATATAGAAGAACCTTTAGATCCAAATGGGTCTCTAGTTGAAGATGATCTTCCTAACGCAAACCTATTTGAGGTGGACATTGTTCATACTAAATATGTTGATATCCTAAATTATTTGTCTACTAGTTCCTTTCCTAGGGATTATAGTGTGAAGCAAAAACAAGACCTAATTAGGAAAAGTGGCCCTTATACATTATTAGGTCAAACTTTATATAAATTGGGCCATGACGGTGTTTTAAGGAGGTGCATTTATAAAAGTGAAATTAATGATATTTTGCAGGGTTGCCACTCAGATTCGTGTGGTGGCCACTTTGCTAGCATTTCCACCGCACAAAAGGTGTTGTTGGCAAGCTATTGGTGGCCGTCTCTATTTCGAGATGCGCACGATTTTGCCAAGAAATGCGATCCGTGCCAACAGGTAGGTAAACCCTCACCTTCTATGGCTATGCCATTAATACCCCTTATGGCATTGGCCCTATTTGAAAAATGGGGAATCGACTTTGTGGGCCCTATTGCCCCAGCCACAAAATATGGATGTAAGAAGTATATCTTAGTGGCTACATATTATGCCATAAAATGGGCAGAGGCAATGGCCACCCGTAATGACGATGCCAAAACTGTGGCACGTTTTTTATATGAGAATATCATTTCCCGATTTGGGTGCCTAAAAGAGTTAATTAGTGACCGGGGCACACATTTTTTAAATGCCACCATTGAGGAGCTTACTTACTGATTTTTTTTAATCAACATTATTTTTGGTGTTATTTTTTGGCAAACATGCTATTTGCCTATAATATTCACTTCAATTTTTAGTATAATAGAACATTCACACCAAGTCTTTCAGAAAGGTACATACTTTGATATAAGACCACAAAAGACTTTTCATAGTTTCTTACTACAAATATACATACAATTTTCAAAATATTAGGTAGTTTGAACATGTACTAATTGACTAGATAGGAAAGATGTCAAGTAGACCTAGTGATCTCTCAAGATCAAGAGTTGTCTTCTTATTTTTGAAACTATAAATCTATAGGTCGAATTTTATTAGAGGCAATTCCTGCAAGGTGTATGGCTAATTTGCAATTTGTACTTGTCAATTCTTTCAATCATAAGAAATATTATCAAGTTGAATTGTTGTGTTTGCAATTACCTGACTACTTGTATGTGAATATGGTGGCTCAAGGACAAGTTGTTTATATATGTAATTGATTTGCCTAGGATAGACTTGTTAGTAAATGGAAACCTTGAGCTTCTTATGTATATTGATATAAGTTTTTTGAGAATAAAAAATTTGTGCTTAAATACCACTCTAATTCCACTTGGTTTTAATTGTATGAGATATTACTTACAAATTGACACCTTTGGAGTCTTCCACAATTTACATTCCTACGATTTGAGGATCATGGAAAAAAAGTAGGGTCCAAGTGAGGTAATAGGAGACAATTTTGACATAACCATTTCTTTTTTTGGACCATTATTGATTGTGTAGCTCAAATTTTTTTAGATCCCAAATAAATATGTTTTATGTTTCATAAATGTTATAGTGTAGTGTTTCACTAATATGTAGTCTATGATGTCATCATTTCATCTTAATGAAGTACAAAAAAACTCATGTAACCAATGCTTTTAATTGCTTTGTTGAATTTTAAATAAGACTATTTCGAACCTTTTCCATTGAAAGTGATGATATTTTGAATAGAACTTGACATTTTTGACAACTTTCAATAATTTCTAGAACTCACTTTGATGAAATTGATGAAGTTTTTGAGTAGAACATTCCATTAAAATTTCGAAGAGGACTCCAAAAGGAACCTTTTCTATGTCACCACTGGCTCCTAATAGCTCATTTGGACCTTACATTGCACAATGAAAGGACTTCAATGAGAGGCTTTGATTTTTTATGTGAGTATGTGGTTGGAATTAGTAAATGTGTGAAACATAAAAGTAGCTTGAAACTTGATATAAATTTTGTAATATTCCATAAGGATAATGTTTTTGACAAGCACAAATTTCATATTGGTTGATTTGTTGTTTAGAATATAATAGCATTGAAATTGAAGCTTTGAATATATAACCCCTAAAGTCCTTGCTTTCCCTCGGGGAAAAAATGGATTTTGGTTAGGCTTATGTAACCTCAAATTTTGAGGTGATTTCTTTCATTTAATGAACATAAAAAAACACATTAGCTTTCAGGGAATATAATTTTTATTTTGATCAATTCATAGGAGCAAAAGCTATGCAACAAAAAACTCAAAATAGGGGAGAGTGGGTTAAGTACACTGGCTAAAACAATCTCATCATTGGAATTAGTGTATTTCAATTCCATTTCAAAGCTATCAATGATTTAGTTCTTCCTTCAATCTCGTATCTACTTCTACTTAACAAATTTTTAAAGAATGAAAATCACATTTTTTTTAATCTTTTTTTTATTAGAATTTCAAATTCAAATTTTCAATATCATATTTTTTTAATTCAAAATCTCTTGTGCAGAAATTTTAAGTTCAAAGTCAAATTATCTATTCACGGAAAATGTTCAAAATTTTTTCTTTCTTCACTTTAAATACAAATTATCTTGCAATTGACAAGATTAAAGTTTTTGACAAAAAATCTAATAGTAGTCTTGTACAAGATCTTATAGTTAAATATGGAAAAAAATAAAATTGTAAAATGTTGTACTCTTTGCAATAGAAATGGTGGTTTTGAATGGTTTTTGATGAAAAGAGGCCTTCGAAATGTAGGAATTAACCTTCCAATGCTTAAAGAGTTAAAGTGAAAACAATAAGGATTTAAAAAAAAATTTATAATTACCATCATCACAACAACCATCATTTGGTGTATTCAACCTCTCCATGCTTGAACTAAATTTAATTTGTTCTTAAGAAGTTGTAATTGAATGAAATGCACTTCTCTTAGCAAGATTTCATTGGCTAATAGATGGTTGGGCAATTAGGGATTAATCCCTAAATACTTGAGGCACCAAATTCTAGTATTGACAATATTTTGAAGTTAAATAAAACCTAATCATATTGCTATTTTTTGTAGTATATATTTTTGAAAGATTCTTTTTGAAGTCTAGTTTTAGCATCAAAAATTTGATTTTAAAAATGAAAGATTCTGATTTTTCTATTCAAGATTTTGTGCAAAGGTCTCCATTGCAAATCTCAAGTGAATTTTTAGTGTTGAGGACTCTTAAAAATGAGCCTCAATCTCACTAGGTCTTGGAGAAAAAACCACATTAAAAATTCGTTTAAAAAGATTATAGAATAAATTTTGAGAAGTCGCAAATTGATAGATGACATGCATCAAATTTGGTGTCATTTGACCACATAGATTGCAAGATAATAATGTTTTAGTGTTGAAAAAGGACGCTGAAATTTTCCTAAAAATACATTTGGAGGTGAAATTCGATTTCTAAATTTACTCAGATGAAGACACTTTAAGCTATGAAGTGATTCAAAATCAGAATAAAAACACATTGATGAAAAAAATATCATTCAATTGACTCATTGTGTTTGCAAAATGGCTTTGAAATGTCAAAAAATAGCAAGAAAAGTTGCAAAAAATACATCAAAAATTGAACCTCCTTCTACTAAAATGCCTCTTAGTCACTCCAAACTTCTTCAATTGATATGAAATTTTATACACACAATTTAGACTAGTATGTACAACTTTTCCCCAAAAAATAATTCAAAACAAACATTATATGAAGAAGAAACAAGCTGCCAAAGTTCACTGTAATCCAAAAATGTTGGGATTTTGAACTTCAAATTGCTCCCAGACATTCAAAACAATCTGGATTGACATGAAAATTCTACCACAACTAGACTTCAAGGGGAACATAAACCAACAAATTTTATTGAAAACCAACTTTGGATGAAGGAGATACAAGCCCTCCAAAGTTGCAACCATCAAATGGAGTTTGGTGAACTCAAATTGAACTTGTGAACTTTGAATGGCTTCCAAAAATTCAATAAATCTTAGATTGATCTAAAAATTTTACCACGCTAGAAGATAGAGTGCAAATTTTGCAACAAGTTTTATTGAATTCAGACATTAGATGCAAAAAGTTACAACACTTTGAATTTGACTTGAGGACACTTTTGGTCCCCTTGGGCGATGAGGGGTTAAATACACAAATTCTTCATCATTTTACATTCACAATCATTGCAAATGCTTCTTACAAGCACATTCTAGCATCATTCATAAAACAATGCATCATTGTTTTTTTTATTCTGTGAAAGAAAATGAAAAAGTTAATTTCAAAGATAAATTCCATCTCACAATGTAGCATATTCACAATTGGCTCAAACTTTTAGTGTTGTAAAGCTCCACTAACAGCAAGGTAACTCAACCTACGATAGGCACAACTCTGGACAAGCCTAATACAGTCCCATTTCTTCTTGTGTAATACATTTTACAAGACAAATGTACACCATAAGAATGTTTTGGACTACAATAGGCATGTCCAGAGTTGTGCCTGTCATAGGTTGAGTTATCTTAATAAGAATCACCTATCAAAACCATATCATTCCATTCTAAGTATTAAGTATAACCAATGTAAGCAACAATTTAATCTTCACACCATTTCAACATACATTCATCAGGCCAAAGCTTAGTCCAAAATCGTCCAGTTGCCAATAAATGAAGCGATGGGAGTTACTGAGATTCTTCCTCAAGAGATTTCAATAAACAAACATAGGAGAATTTTAAATAATCCAAAATTTCTCAAGTTGAGAAATTTAATATTTTAGTCAAGTAAACTTCTTGAACATTTCTTCAGCATTGACACGAATGACAATAACGTCCACTGCAGATACTTTCTACAAGCAGAATCTGGTATACAGAATCTACCCAGATGTTTCACAATTAGCTCAAACTCATAATTATCTACCATCTACAAGTACTGTAGATATATACTAGAAATTACTCAAACCTCTATCAAAATCCATTACACATTCTTCATACAAACAACACACTCAGTATTCACAAAATGAATGCAAAAACCACCTTCTACTCTCGCCACAACTCAGTTCAAAATCTTCCGGTTGCCATGAAATGCAGCGACAGGGGTGGTGATGATCTCAGTTTCCTCAGCAATTTTAATGAACAATACACCCATCACTCCCGTGTGAGGACCTGCCACCTTGGTATACTTCACTTGGTATCTGAGCAAGATGTGGACAGACCAGACCATTAGTTTGTTGCAAACCAGTGAACTAAAACTATATCAAAAAGACTTAAATACTGAAACTAGCAATCACAATCTCAAGAATTATCTTTAACAGAGGCAACAACCTTAGAAACTAATGTGAACTCTCCATTCACCATAAAAGCAAGGGAGAGATTCCATTCACCATAAAAGTGAATTTTGAACTATTTCCTCCAAACATCTAGAAATTTTCACCATCTTAAATTTTGCAGATTTACTTTGTGTCGAGAAAAAAAATCAATTGCCAAAAACTAAATGTCAATAGATTAATGTTTCAACACTTAGCACCATTCAAAGCTCACATGTATGATCAATGGAGCCTGTAATGTATTGCATGCTTAATGAAGACTACCATATATGAAACCAGTTGAATCTGCAAAATGAAGGATAAGCAATTGTACCTGAGCTTTTCACCCTTCCTAATCTTGCCCAAACCATTTGAGCCAAACGAGGGGTTGCAGTGAGAAATTCCAACCACATAGCCCTTCTCATCGCCTGCAGCCTTGCCATGGCCGTAAATGGGAGACGACTGACAGATGAGACGACCGTCTTCACCGTAGAGAGTAGAATCCAAGCTGTAGGCGTGAAGGTGAGAGACTACATGAACCATATCACCGCCTAACTTGGACTCAACAGTTATCTCTTTCACATCCACACACTCTGGCTTATGGACATCTTCCGGTTTGCAACGGCCCTCCACATCATACTCCACTGTTCCCCGAGGGTGGTCTGGAGATACCGTTACGTCTAATCCCATTTGGGTTAGTGGAATCACGCACTCATCGTACTCTGCGTATGTCCATGTGTACTGCAAAAAAGAATTGGAGTAGCCAAAAACAAACATAAACAGTTAGGACAGGAGTTGCAAGAACATCAATACCTTCAGTCATTCGAAGCTGATCCCCAGCTGAAACCCCACGAAGGTTACAGTATCTATATTCATTTTCGTTTTGATATTGTATAAACGCTAAGGAGATTGATATGTGTGAGTGGTTAGACTATTTGTACCTTACTAATGTTAAATATGTTAGGTAAATGGATATAAGTTGAAGTATAAAGGAATGAACAGTTCTTAAGGTGTAAAGTAATGAAAATTGAAAATTATAGATAGAAGAACCAATGAAAATGCATGCTGCAAATGCGAAAAGCAAATATATTTGATGCATAATTAAGGATGGAAATTGTACTAATTGAAAGTTATTAGTCAACACATCAATAAAGTAAGGATTCAACAAAGAGGCTGATAATGTTTCCACGATACCTTCAAGTGATATATCCGCTCCAGTGACGAGTCATCACCGTTGAAATCGTCCCTCAACTTGCACCGAGACTCATCTCCGCAACACCTCAAACCTCCTGGGTAATGCTCTGGGATATCCGTGCGGTTTCCTCCAGTGAACAAATCACACCTACATCACCATGGCCAAATACTCAATTAAAACTTGATAGAGAATCACTCCAACGTCAAACAACTCCTAATTCACACTCCACACACTGAGGATGACGTAGCTACTCTCTGGCTCAATGAGGGTGTTATCCACTCAGTCCCCTTCTCAGATGATTCAAAATTTAGAATGTTTACTTCTTAGCCCCTCTTATCAGTATGTGACACCTTCACTTGAAACAACCTAATATAACACCACAAATTATCCTTCCAGCATTGGTGCAACATCACAAACACTCTTTCCATCAAACCCGCGCCCATAACACACCAAGCAACCTCACAATCACCGAATCCAAGTGACTACATATTCTATTCCCGAACCTCAATCTTTCAAAGAACAGCAAAAAATTCACCATTCGGAACACAAATGCTTCAACACTGAAGCAATTGTTGTCATCATCATAAAACCAAAAGAGGGGCATAAGATTACGACTGCCCTCCACAGTATATGATCAGTTCCTGCGGTTTCCCCTCTCCATCACACCAAGCAACTATCACAACCACCGAATCCAAATTCAACCCTCAAATTCTCTCAACAATCCACCATTAGAAGCATACTTCCACAGCTTTCAAATGCTCGTTACCATTTCTCAAAACAAGAAAAAAAGGTATGGCTGACTACGACTGACATGCAGACTCTCCATCACCCCAAGCAAGCATCACAACCATCACATCCAAACGACAACCTACAAATTCCTTCAACAATACACCATTCGGAGCATACCTCCACAGCTTTCAAATGCTTGTTACCATCCCTTGACATTCAAAAGTGAGGCATCAAGATTACGATTAAAGCATATGCTACTCTCCATCACACCGAACAACCATCCCACCAAGCAAGCATCACAACCACTGAATCCATACAACAACCCTCAAATTCTCTCACCAATCCACCATTCGAAGCACACACTTACACCACTTTCAAATGCTTATAACCATTCTCTTAAACCAAGAAACAGAGGTATGTTTCAAGGAAAAGAAAAGAAAGGCTTCTAATCCTACCTGTATTCCGTGCACGCCAGAAAGCAAGCATCACAATTACCGCATCCAAACAACAAACTCCAATTCCCCCCACAATCCACCATTCAAAGCATACTCACCCACACGCCTTCCAAATGCTTGTTACCATTTTCACAAAACAAGAAACAAAGGTATAAATACTTTAGCAAACAGAAAAGAAACTCAAGGCTCTTCAAACCCTAACCTGCATTCCGTGCACGCCATCCGATGCATCGCTCCCCTCGTATCAATCCCATGCACATTCAGCATCCACCGCGTCTTCACGCCATCGCCCCCACTCACCATCCCATACGGCGACGGCATGGACGAGTTCAAGTGCCGCGTCTCGCCGCCCTTCGCCCACGCCTGCTTAATCATCGGCCGCCCCACTATCTCTCCATTATACAAATGCGCAGGGTTCATGGACGCCATCTCCTTCACTTCACGCACAGACACATGATCCCTTTCTTCGGGGATAACGACCTCAAACATGATCCAGTGGTGGAGGTAGACGTCGGTGAGCGGCACGGGCTCCCCGTTCTCGTACAAGAGCTCCGCATTGAAGTCCACGGTGACGAAGTGTCCCGTGGGCGCGTCCACGGTGAAAAACTTGCTGTTCACGTCACCAGGACGGGAAGTGAGGCCTGGGGAGACAAACGTCTTCGTGTGCTCCACGCGCGAGTAGGAATCACATGAGCTGCTGCTGCCTGCGAAGGCTGGCACTGCGAGGAGAAGAGTGAACAGCACCGACAGAGCTCGGAAATCAGCCATCGCGAATTTCGCCCCAAGCACTAGCAAAACCAGAAGAAACAATGAAAAAGAATGGATTAACTGCGAAGTTCGGAACAAGACTGTCTCCCGCAATACGATCTACTACAATTGCGAAAAGTACTGCATGAAATTGGTGGCCCTGGGACATTATACACTGTAAGGGAGCTACTTCAGAAGGGCAAGCGGTGGAGGGCTTTCACGGATTTTGGTGGGGGCTCTCAGGGATTTCGGTTGCCGTGCGGATTTTGCCTTGTTTTGCGAGATTTTCGCAAATTGGATTATGGGTTTGGGAAATTACTGTGTGGGTTTCGGGAATTTTTGCAGTGACGGGGAAGTGAGGGATTGGGTTGGTGGTGGTGGGGATCGCTTGGCTGCTGGGGAGCCACAAGCAGGGAACTTTGACTGACGAAGGAAGATTAGGGGGTGCCACTTGTCACTGAACACTTGGTGGCTGGACCTGATGCGTAGCACGCAAGGTCGAACCGTGTTTTTTTTTCCATTAACCTCAAAGCGCTCATACGCAGTGTTCGGGAAACTTTTTGAATTTCACCGGCTAATTTCCTCCAATTCCTATAGTCAACCGGTTATTGAAGTTCCCATCCCAGTTATTTTCTCTATTTTCTACTAGAAATAGAAATGTTTTAGATTTTTTCACTGGTTTTTTGTCAATGTTTTCGAATAGCAACCGGATATTTTCCCAAATCCACCGGCTAACTTTGAACTACCTACCAGTTTTTCCCATTCATTGCTCATACGTCCATTTTTTGGATGTGGACAATGAATAGATTGAAACTGAAGTCATCCTCCTTATTGCTTGGATGAAAGTTATTCTAATTTATGGAGATATTTTATCAAGTTGTTGTCCTATCTAAAGGTTGGATTTGGTGTTATCAAAGTACATATTTTTCAAAAATTACCATTGTGCAAGTATGTCAAGTGGTTGACCAAGCCCAAATTTCATGGACTCTAGTTCAAAATGGGATTTCCCAAAATGAGGTCATGGATGTTAAGAACACAAAAATTTCAAAAAATCACCATGTGAAGAGAACCTCATTTCAAATCCAATCCAACAAATCTTACCCAAAAAATGATAATATTTTGCTTGTAGTCTAATTTAGAAGGAATTTTGAAATTCCCCCCATTTCAAAATTTATAAAAAAAATATTGGCAATAGCATTGGTGAATCTAACCATACAGATGGAATATAAAACTCACAATCTACAACTTTTAGTTTTATATGAATTTCAAAATATGTTTCCATATAACACCTCATAATGATTTTTTCTCAAATCACCAATTCTGAAGATGAATTTGAACATTTAGGGATTAAGCTTATTTCTAAGTTGAATAAAAAACAATCCATCTACTATAGAGTGATGAAGCTATTTACATCCATTACAATGAATGAAACATTCAAAACATGGATGAAAATATGTGTATAAATCCAAAGTGTGTAAATTCATTGTGTAGCAAAGTGATATACTCCTCAGATTTTATAACAATTGAGCAATTCTATCCATTCAATCTATCACCAAATATTCCCTCAAAAGAAATTTATAGCTTTTGAGTGATGAATTGGCCCCAACGTAACAGTGAATTGGTGCAGAGCATCATGGGCAGACACTTGCTGACTCACGGTTAAAGAAATGACTCCATTGCATGATAAGCTAATAGTAAAACCTTCTTGAAAACCACCCTGGAGCGATTCTCTAGAGAGCGACTACGTATATACAATTCTCTTCAAAGAAAACACAATTAATTCAAGGTTTACAATATTTGCAAGCTCATCCTCAATGAATCGAAACTCTACAAAAGATGAATAATTATTTGAAATTGTTACTCACACCCACTATAAACATAACATGGTAAAAAAACCCTCAAATTTGAGTGTAATTCTTTTGACCACGTTTTTTACAAGCACATAAGGTAAACCAGCCCATGACAGGCAAACTGCCTAATGCAGTCATCTAGGAAACCACCTATTAAAGTCTTACATCAACCCATGGCAGATTTTTTGTGATAAATGAGATTAGGACTACATTCAGGTGATTTGCGGCCATAATCTTGTCTTGAGAGATGGTCATGGAGTTATTAGTAACTGTCATATAGTACCTCACAAAATTGTTCCAATCATTAGAACTTCTAAATTCAAGAAGAAGTTTCAGACAAATGGATGTCCAAACTTTCAAATAGTAATTTGAGGCATATATTACATCCAATCTAGTACACATATGTAAAAAGTTCCAACTAAATCAAGTATCATTGAAGGAAAAATGAAAGCTTAAAATCAGTATATACATTGGTACAATTTTGTGAGTGCTCTAAGTAAGCTACCTAATACTTTGTCCATTTCCCTTTTGAAGCTACTACAACTTCCATCCTTTGGGGCATGCTTTCTACAAGTCTCCTGCAATCATGTATAGTAATAGAAGAAAAAACTTGAACTACACATTCCCATAATTCAATCATTCCTTTTGGAGGTGAATCATATTGATTCCATTTCCTTTTGAGGATTGCCCATAGATGTTCTATTGGATTTAAATTAGGGGATTGGGCTGGCCACGTTAGAAGACTAAAACTTTGCCTTGAGAACCATTCTTGCATCATCTTTGTAGTGTCAATAGAAGCATTATCTTGCTGGAAAATGACTTTTGTAGCATCTAATTTGTATTTTCTAATTGTACCATCTATTGTTTGCTCTAAAATTTGATGATATCCATGTTGGTTGAGGCAACCTTCAATTTTGTACACCAATCATGGACCATGACTAGTCATACTACCCCAAATCATGATCCCACCACCACCATGCTTTACTGTCTCTATAATAGTGCAAGTTGACAATTCATGTGGATCACGACTCCAACACCAAGAGATTCCATCAAAACAAAATCGATTGATTTTAGACTCATCAGAGAAAATGACACGACTCCAATCATCTATAGTCCAATCTAAATGGGCTCTTGCAAAGTCTAAATGTGCTTTGACATTCTTGATTGAGAGACATGGTTTTTTTTGCTTCACTTGTGATTGTAAACCACCTCTATGCAAAGCATGTCTCATTGTTTCAACACACTTGCATCCCAAATGCCTCTTGCACATTTTTTGTAGCCTCTACAGCAGTATTAAGCTTCCCTATAGTCATATCCAACACACAAGCCCGTTCCATTGCAAGAGTCAATTTTCTTGGTCTACCTCCATGTGATAATTCTACGGTAGAAACAAATTTCTTTCGGAGCTTGTGTACAGTTCCAACACCTACATGCAAACTCCTTGACACTTCTCTAACACCAACCCCTCTCTGCAACATGGAAATGACATCTGATTTCTTTTGAGAAGATAATGGACGAACCATCTTTTCTACTTGGGAGCAGGGACTTCAAAGTACAAAGAAAATCAAAAGAGATGGTGTGTATACAAAGCTTTACAGCAAGAATACAAGTCTAATCAATATTACATAGCTCTATAAGACAAGAATACTAGTCTAATCAATCTGCACAACTCTACAACAAAGCAAGTTCTTGTACACAATGCACTCACAAAATTGTTCCATTGATTTATCTGGTTTTGAGCTTATGATTATCATGCATGTGTTCTTCTGCATGCCATTGCTTTTGACATGTAGCCTCTAAACTTGCATTAGAAGTTAATTGGGACTTACACATGGCCATTTGCTTTTGCCAGGTGTCATCTAAATTTAATCAAAGGTAGATTTTTCCAACACTGGAACAGTTTTGTGAGGTACTGTAGGGCACTTACACCATTCAATTGTAAATTGGTTATAAGAAGTTATTTTTTTATTCCTTCATGTCATGGCCATGTTAGGAAATGTTGTAGCCATTTTAGAAAATGTTGTGACTGCTTTAGGTGGTAAGATGACCATTATGGGAATCCTTTTTGCTGATTTGGGGTAGTCTACAGACTCTGTTGGGCTAATTGGGTTGTACACTTCAAAAATTCATAAAAAATTCTTACTTTGTCCAAAAAATAAAATTTCAATTTCTTCCTTCAATTCTCACATATGTCTATGTATGGAAAAAAATCTGAATCATTTTGCTAATGGCAACAGTACATACCACTTATTCTGCTTGTCATAGGCAGGTTTACCTTAATAGGTGGTTAGCTTCTTTTGTAATTTTTAATTGCAACTTTTAAAATTTTGGGGCATGAAATATATTTTTGGAAAAATCTTTTCAATACTCTTCCAATGGTATTTTACACGCCTTGAAATTTTTTAAATTGCAATAAAAAATTACAAAAGAAGCTAACTAAATACATAGTGAGCCTTCACAAAAACATGGTCAAAGGAACCGCACTCGATTTTGAGTGCAATTTTTTTACTATGTTTTGTTATAGTGACTAGACTAACCACCATGCCCAAAATAAGATATAATTAATATCTCTCATAGAAACATATGCGTTTCCATGTTATCTAAACATATCATCCATTAGAGCCATCATTACTCCTAGTACAGCAAGTTAGCCCTTGAACTCTAGGTTGGTGAATGTGGAAATCAGCCATTTTAGAACCATGTGACATCATCTACTTGAACCCCTAAAGTTCTACGTCTATGTTTTCATTGAAAATGCTTCAAAACTGCCATTTTTAGTACAAGTGCCAAATTTTTGAAAAAAAACTTTTTTTGACACATTTAACCATAGGATCATGTATTATATTGACTTGAGAGCATGTGATAAAACTTTCAGAAATTTCCACTGTATGGATTGCAAGATATAAGCATTTAAATTCACTGAAATCATATTTTGGGCCTTGCAAAAAACAGGGCAGATGCACTTCACAAGCTCACTTTTCTATGAAAAATGTCCAAAATGGTGGTGCTTCTTTGCATTCTTTTTCCTAGACAAGTTGGCCACATGCTTGAAAAATTTCAGATCATTTGGAATTGTACAACATATAGGAAAAAAATAGTATGTAGATAGTAGTAGAGAATGATTCAAAATACTAAATTGATAAGAATTTAATTATGGAATTGAAAAATGCCAATCCCAATGGTTGCAATGTTAGAATAAACAATCTACATTATATGATTTTATTTTTTTCCAAAAATATTGAAAATTGAGTAAGATAAAGGACTTTGAAGTTTATTTTAGAGTAGAGAATCCATAACTACCCACAAACAAAAAATCCTCATAACTTTTGACTCCTTCATCAAAACGGAATAATTCAAAGATTTTCAAGTATATATAACTCTAGAAAACAAATTTCAAATTTCAATTTTTGAAAAAAGTGATTTTTTTTAATATGCCCAAACTGCCCATTTACAAAAAAAAGCAACATATTAGGCCATAATTTTTTACTCGTATTTCCAAATGACATGAGATTTAGTGCATTTGAAAGATAATCCTCGTCCCCACCTTCTATCAAAATTTGGGTTAAAAATATGGAAATGTCCAGCCACACATACCTGCTCAAAATTGTTATACAGCCAAAAAATGCAGGTTGGTCCATTAAGGGTTAAAAAAATCAAAAATACTCATTGGGAATCAAACTACTATAGAAGATCTTCCCTTTCCGCCTCTAATTCCAAGGATGAATAATTGCACTTTTGTCCTACACATGAGAATTCCTTGTCATTCATCGGACAAAAAACATCTGCCTCGTTGTTTAGGGGTTAAGGATATATCAACTTGTTGACCCACTGGATGGGATCATGCTTTGAATGGCACATATTGGTGATCGGTTTTCACTCGCCATTTGCCTGTTTCTGCATGTTGGATTCTAGTATGAATAAACCAACCATAAATCTTGCTACATTTATTGAAAATGAGAATATGCGATTGAGATTACACTGTCCGTGATCCGCTTGACAGAGGAGAGGGAAAACAACATTGCCTTGCATAATTGGTGAATAATGTCGTGCAGGCAACTGAAGAGAAGCTCCATCTTACGATCGTACGGTGTCGGCGTACCCAATTTAGTACGGAGTACATTAGAAGACTACCTAAACAACTTCTCAGCTGAAAAATTCAAGAGCGAATGCACAACATGAAACGCGCGTGGGTAACTTGTCACAACTTTCAGTTATTCGAGGAAGCTTATTCGAGGAAGCTTATTCGAGGAAGCTTAAATATATGATGTGGAGCGAGCGAGCGGTAGATTACGAAGTGAATTCATATGATTGAGGCCATGTTTCGGGATTGTAAGTTTGTACCTGGAGCTGGTGCCACGGAGATTAAGTTGGCCAAGAGATTAATTAAAGGGTTTTGGTGCAAAAGATCAGAGACAGTCTAATACATTTTGCAATCGATAAGTTCGCTCATAGTCTCGAGTTCGTTCCGAGGATTCTTTTCTGAGAATGCCTGTCTGAGCTCTACAGGTATCATCTCATCCCTGTATGCCGCCGCCATGCAGCTACACTGATTTGTCCTAATTTGTCCTGATAGTGATCAGTGAGGGGAGAATTAGCATCAACTAGAAAATTCGTAACACCACAAAATTTATTTTTTGTGGAAAATTGGTACAAAACAGGAATATTTCAAGCTGCCCTAATTCGAAATTGTGTAACTTTGGTACACGAGTGTCACAAGCACTATTACGAAAAATCAGTGTAATCGAACTAGCGCTGGTGAGGATATTGAAACGGGAGAACGTAGTCGACAGGAATCATGAAACAGTGGTTTAAAATCTCTTTAACTTCCAAACTGTATCAAAGTTGGGCATCAAAGTTGGCTATAGATGCTGCTTGCACTGGGCTTCGAGGAACTTAAGTTAGATCAAATCATCATGGCCAACAAAGCAGGAGAACCCAAGGCCACAGATGGTGATGGAGGAGATGACGAGGACGTGAAGTTTTATCAATGCTTTGCACATGGGATAACGTCACCACTGCAAATGGGGCCCAAGAGGTAATCATATCAGCAGTTTCCTGTACATCCAGAGACCAAATGAAACGTCACAGTTTGTGAAAATACACTGAAAAGCTAGCAATAGGAACTGGCTGTGGCGTTGAAATGCTCGATCGAGCTAGGACCCCGATATTTGCTTTATCTGCTTTGCAAAAGGCTTTTTAAAGGTTGCACTTCCAGTGGAAACGAAGCGCGTAGGAGTGGAGAATTACTGACCGCATGCCCTCGGATTTGTACATTTTGTGACTGAGATTACCTGGAGCTGGTGCCACGGAGATTAAGTTGGCCAAGAGATTAATAAAAGGAGCATGGTGCAAAAGATCAGAGACAGTCTAATACGTTTTGCAATCGATAAGTTCACTCATAGTCTCGAGTTCGTTCCGAGGATTCTTTTTTGAGAATGCCTGTCTGAGCTCTACAGGTATCATCTCATCCCTGTATGCCGCCCATGCAGCTACACTGATTTGTCCTAATTTGTCCTGATAGTGATCAGTGAGGGGAGAATTAGCATCAACTAGAAAATTCGTAACACCCCAAAAAATTTTTTTTGTGGAAATTGGTACAAAACAGGAATATTTCAAGCTGCCCTAATTCGAAATTGTGTGACTTTGGTACATTAGAGTCACACGCACTATTACGACAAAGCAGTGTAGCGCTGGTGTGGATATTGAAACGGGAGTGAACGTAACGTGGTCGACATGAATCCTGAAACAGTGGTTTAGGATCTCTTCACTCCCAAGTATTGTATTGGGCATCAAAGTTGGATACAGATGTTGCTTGCACGGAGCTTCGAGGAACTTAAGTTAGATCAAATCATCATGGCCAAAAAAGCAGGAGAACCGGCAAAGCCCAGAGGTGGTGACGGAGGAGATGACGACGACGTGAAGTTTATCAAAGCTGTACACATGGGATAACGTCACCACTGCAAATGGGGCCCAAGATGTAATCATTTCAGCAGTTTCTTATACATCCTCAGAGACCAAATGAAACGTCAAAGTTTGTGAAAATACACTAGCTGAAAAGCTAGCAATAGGAGCTGGCTGTGACGTTGAAATGCTCGATCGAGCTAGGACCCCGATATTTGCTTTATCTGCTTTGCCGAATTAAAGGCTTTAAAGGTTGCACTTCCAGTGGAAACGAAGCGCGCAGGAGTGGAGAATTATTGACCGCATGCCCTCGGATTTGTACATTTTGTGACTAAGATTCAAGGATATTACGGTGATTGCAACCATGGAATGGTGCCCATTTCACGTATGATTCGCGCTTAAGTATTCTTCGTCACTTAAGTGCGTGTTGGCAAGGTGGTGCACTCAAACAACTTCAATCTGACAACCTGGGATCCCCGCATTTTCACTATGCCATGATTTGAATGTGTGACAACTGCGCTCCATTCCATGATATTGTGGCAAGTGTGGAGCATATTCTAGAATGTCATAAAAGAAAGTGGATTGAGTGTACTGCCTTTTTAGTACATGGCCACAAAATTTTGGCAGAGAACGGTTGTTGACTGCAAGAACAAACTTTATAAATGCTCTTTACGAAACTTAGTCAGATTGTTACGTTGTACATATATACAGTACCTATCTTTTTTGTGGCACAATTTTCAGTTCAATTGTGAGTGAGTCAGTCATCAGTCATCAACTTCTCTGAGGGTGATACTGCGGTAGGATTTGTTCTGGTAATTTGTTATCACTGGCAAGATTGTGGATATGAATCCCAAGATGCTGCAAACGGGAAAAGCTTGCTGCATAGTGCATACTAACTCTCTGGCATGAACAAGCTGCTTCACCACCAGTGGCTCTGTCCCTGGTATTTCTATCAACTGAAGATGCGAAGCTGTATTGGTGCCACTGCAGAGGCTCTCGAAAGTTCTCTTTCACTTTCAAATTGCCTTTACTTTGGCATGAGATGTTAGAAAATTTCAATGAAATTTAGAAATATTGTGGTATATGTGGTGCACCATGTACAATAAATAGTTTCAAATCTATTATTAATTATAGAACTTCTTTTAGTTCAACCCCTAAAAGACAATAAACTCCCATGGGGAGGTTTTGAAGGGCTTCTGTAGGGTTCTACAAAGTCAATTTCTGAACAGATGAAAGTGAAATTTTCACCAAAGATGTTGGCTTGTATAAGCTTTGTGAAAATATAGTTTTTTTCCTATCTGTTACCTAGATCAAGAGTTGTGGGGCTTGAAAGTTTAGGGGTAGCTTCAGCAGTGTGCTAATAGAGAGAGCAAGCAGGGAATTTTTTTCTCATTAACTTTGAATGCTTATATCTCACAATCTATGAAGCTAAATGGGCTGAAATTTTTTCAATAGATTCTCACATTAGTGTAGGGAAATAAAGTGTGGTTGAAAATGAAAAGAAAATTATTTCAATTTTCACTCAATGCACTAAAAATGGCAATTTTAGAACAATTTTAGAACCATTTGCTCAAATTCTAGTATAAATTCAAGATATTTAAAAAATTAATTAATTAATTTAGAAAAGGAAATATTTGCATTAACCAATGGAATTTTCATTCTTCCAAAAAATGAGTTCTCAAAAAAATCGAGTTTTTGCTCATGTAAAGTAAACCACCCCATTACAAGCATAATTACTAGTTTGTGTTCACTTTTCACATAACTTTGATGAAATTTTGAGTTTTTATTCACACAAAGACAAATGAGATAACCAAAGAGAGAAATTTGTCTTTGTGTAGAAAAGACAAATGTATTGGAAAATTAAAAAAAATGAACAAAGTATAAATTTGTTATGAATTTAAAAAAAATTCAAGTGTATTGTTTAGTTGGCCCAAAAGAGTCTCTAGACTACCCCAAAAGTCCCAAACCAACAAAAAGTGTATCCATAATGGTCATCTTACTCAACTAAAGTGGTCACAATATCTCCTAACATGGCCACAAAAAGTCACTTCTTGTAATGGATTTATACTCAAAAGGTAGGAGTTCCTATTCAAATCACTAATCATTCATTACCCTCACCTAAGACATTGATCGTGGCCACTAATTCAACCCAATGTAGCCCAAATCTCATTTATTGAATAGAGTTTGTTATAGGTTGATGCAAGACTTTGATAAGTCATTCCTTAGGTGTTTGGAATGGGTCTTTTGCCTATAATCATGAGATGGCATGGAGTTTACATTAGTTGCTTTCTTTGGAATATCCTCTCAATGCAAGATGATTTGGGATATATTAGACACTTCCATTATCTTTTAAAATTGGCATGCAAGTAACTAACATAACTTCCTACACAATGGTCTAAGTTCTCAAAGTTGGATTTCTAGTGCCTCTTTTTTCACAAAGTCGAGTCAAACTATGTTTACCTTATTGAACAAGGCCCAATATTTATTTTTCTACTAACTTCGAACCTTATAATCTCACCATCTATGCGATCAAATGGATTGAAGTACAAATTTGTGTTTTTGAAAGTTTGAAAAAATGTTTTACATTTCAATTATATTAAATGCACTTAGAAAGTGACAATTTGGGACACTTTTGTGGAAATTGGGCAAGAAATCTTAGGATTTAATCTAATATATTAGTGAAAACCTTTTTGTTCTGACAAGTACAAAAATTTCTTTAATAGAGAGAATGAGAAAAAAAATTTAATTTCTTTAGTCATTAGATGTTTTTCTAGCCTCTAGAAGACCACAAGATCACATATCAAGAATGTAGGGACTCTACCACATTAGCTATATGACATGGTCAAGAGATAGACACATCAAATAATATGTTTTCATTAATTTTTCAATAATTCTTTTTGAAAAAGAATATTTTTTAGTTTTAAAAAAATTTTATTCTTCACAACAATGGCTAGTTCACAAAACAGGGAACAATATGAAATGGTCTTCTAAAGGCCAAAAATACATCTTATGAAGGAAAAAACTTTCTTCAGGAGAGCATATATAGCAAAAAAAATCTTACATTATTGAATTTTATTGAATGAAAATAGGTTTGATGAAAATACCACCCCTAATTTATTTTCTTAATTTTTTCAAATCACTTCAAAAATATTTAAAATATTGTGAAAAAATTGAAATTTATTTTACATATCTGTTTAGTTATTTTTCATGATTTGTTTTTGGATTTTTAGAGTGAATTATAAAAATGAAAATGTTAAGGGATACACTTAAAGCATTTTTCATTCAACAAAATCCAAAAGTTCATGTTTTTCTTTTTGTACTTAAAGATCTTTAGTTTCAAACTTGTGATGTAAAAAAAATTATAGAGATATTTAATTATTTTTAAACATGTCTTTATTAAAATATTCTAAGAGTCACCCTCTCATGGTCCCTAGCTTGGGGGGCATTGAGCATTAGTCTCAAAAATATATTTGAGTCCAAATTTAGGGTTCTATGAGAAAACTCGAATAAAAAATTTTAATTTTTTTACTTCAAAGATGTGGTGTAGTTTTGGGTATTTTGGAGGTTGTAACTAAAATAGATCCTAACTTCATCTAATATTTTAGATTAAATTAAATTAATAGGGGCCCATATAAACATTTTTTGTCTCCAACAAAGAATTGCATCATCATCATTAATTCAATGACCCAGAGCCCTACATCTCAACTTTGAGCCATTGATGGAAAGTGTATTGCAAATTCACTGTGCTTTTTTTTCCTAATTTAGATTTTGCATCCCCTTTCAAATTTTTGTGGCACCACACAAGGTCAAGCTATATATGTTGGAGGAGTCATCTTCATGTGAGAATATCAACAAGATAAAGTGACAACTAGTAGAATCTTAGTTGATTTTAGGGCACAACTTGAGGATGTAAAATGCTTTGAATGGGAGTTTGTTATGGAATTTGGAAAAATACAACAAAATCAAGAATCTAATGAGGCACATGCCACTTGATTCATGTTGTAGTTATGCATCAATCAATAGATATTAGCACACAAATTATGCCAATTTTGTGTTATTTTTTTCACCATGCAAAGTACCTATAAACCGTGAATAAATGTTTTGTTTGTAGAAGTGCAAGACTTGTTTCTATTAACCATAGTAGTAGTTTTAATTTTCAAGATTTACTTAGTATATCCAAATACATAAGTAGTTTGTTGTTGTTGCTAGACATGTACAAACCACTTGAACTTATGATTGTACATGTCTTTGATTTTGAGAGGGATCCTTTCTTGCATATTTTGCTAGAATGGTTGTGTTTTCCCTTCAAATGAAAGTTTTTAAATGACTTCTTTTTCTTGTTTATATGTTTGTCAAGTTTTTGTTCTTGCGATAGCGCTTCATTTTTATTAATGTGTTTGGTAGGTCTTCATAGTTACATTATAGGCCTTCTTGTATTCATCTTCATGTAGTTGTCATTCCTCTTTTGTAAACATGTCTTCAAGAACATTGTGTATGTATGTTCAATGTGTTGTATGGGCTTTTGGGTCATTTGTTGCAAAGTTGGAATAAAACAACCATGAACGAAAACTTTTAAACAAATATGGCCCACAAAAAAAAGATTGTGAAAAAAAAACTTAACTAATAATAGCCCCACATATAATAGATAACAATTGGATACCAAAAAAATAGATAACAATTGGATGCTCTAAAATCATGAAAAAAAAAATAATTCACCCCCATAAAATACTCTTCAAATGCTTGCATATGTGAAATTTAATAGATAGAGAGGGGTGATTGATGCCTTTAATCAATTTGGAGCAAACAAGGATAATCTCAAATTTTGATCTTATGATTCGAGAATTGCACATACTTAGATGCATATAAAGATTGTTTTATTTGCAAGGCAAATTTCATAGAATTTAGATATAGGTTAAGAAGAATATTTTGTTAATTCTTTTTAGTAGTGGCTCTTTATATCTCATAAACCACCAAGGTGAGAATTGTTTGCTTAGTACTTCCAAAAATTCCTCAAGGAATGTGTGTAAAAAGTATGTACTAAGTTAAGCAATTTTTACTTTCCAACTTATAGAGTAGAAGATTTGAATTTCAAAGAGGTTTTGGAATTTTTAATTTTTGATCCCCTCTTCTTTTAATCTTGGAGTCTTTAGTGAAGAGATTTTGTATTTATGCCAACCCTATAAAGATTAGAGTTCCTCTCTCTCTCATCCATTCTTTTTGCAAAGGAGGGGCTTAAACCTTAGAAGACAAAGACAATCTACTTTTATTACCCCTAATGGATTGAGAAGCTCATATTGGATTTTTTTCATTTTTTCACAATGTTCTAAAATTTAATTTTGCAAATTGCATTTAGAAGAATGTGTGTCATGTTACTAGATTCCTAGCACACAAATTTGTATCCATGTAAATAAAGAAACTACTAAATTATGAGGAAAAACTAATGTAATTCAGTCTCAACCAAGGCAACTAAATCAACATTTTATTTTAATTGATCTTTTAAATCTAAAGGTAATATCTAAATATCATATACCTAATTCATTGAAGTATATTTGATAAAATTTCAAAGTGAGAATCCTCACTAATCGTAAGATATTTATCTTTACATCACTTTGTACATGTATAGTTCATCTTTCCAAAAAATTTAGAAAAAGTATATATTTTACTCATTCTGTGAATTAATGACTTGATTTGAAATTTCATAAAATTTTCATTTTAAAAAAAATTGAAAAAATTAAAAATTAAAATGTGGTTTTGATGCATGTGGTGGAAATAAACAGATTGCATTGGATGTAACTTTGTAATCACTTATCCAAATTCTATGAAATTTGTCTTGCAATCAAGACAATTCTTTTATGTATCTATGTAAAAAATTTCAATTATAGGATTTCAAAATTGAGATCATTTTTTCTTGCTCCAAACTGATTAAATCCCCAAAGATGCCCCTTAGTCAACTTGGAGATAACCCTTAAAGGACATTGCAAGTCCTATAGGCCTTTTGAAAGTCAAAACTTGAATTTTCACATAGTTGTTGACTTTAAATGTTTTGAGATTAACTAAGAAAATATCATTAGGGGAGATTTGGGGGGCAAGGGAGGGCCGTTTCAAGGTTGCTCCCTTGCTTGTTCCTTGTGATATCCGGGAACGACTGGCTACTGTCAGCAAAATAAATATCAAAAATCAGAAATAAAATATTTTATTTTATTATATATGTAAGTTCTAAAATGAAAAGAAAAGTTGAAAAAAATAAAATAAATTTTTTTTTAACATGGCATGGACTTGCAACGTCGGATTGCAACAATGGCGCAATTCTTCTGTTCCCTACAACCTAAGAACTTGCTATCCTATAAATCCCTCAAATCTCCCCTAATGAGCCTCAATAGTCTACTTTCAATATTAATTTTTTTGTATGTTTTTGTATGTGTTTATGTTAAAACTATAATTTTTGTAACATTTTGAAGATAGTATCTTGAAAGCTCAAAATAGACTACTTTTGAACTTTTTCTAGAAAATTTCTCTTAGTGTGAACTAAGGAGTTTGTCAATTACACCATAATGTTTGTCACTATTGTTTCCATTTTTTTTAAAGATTTTATACTATTTTAAATATTTTTGTAGTTACTATGATTTTCAGAAAGATTTTTTTTCAATAATCACTTAAAATTCAATTTGATGTTTTTTATTATGAGAATCAATTTTAGACATATGTTGATACATGTGAAAAATGTCAAAATTTTGAAAGTGTGTTTTACTGTAGAAATTTAATGAAGTTTGACCAAGCCTAAATAAAAATTTCCTTTAAGGGTGAAAGTGTTGCATTGTGAAACCATGATCAATAGTCCATTTGGAAAAAACTTAAGGTAGAAAGTTCTAAAACTATTTACTTAAGTTGATATTTACAAATAGAGTCGAAATTATCATTAGGGGGATATTTTTTATTTATAAGAAAATTTAAAATATAAGTTCCTAAAATAATAAAATATAACTGGGAGATTATCTTTTGAACTTTTTTTGAATTTTCAAAGTCAAGACTTGAGAAAATCTGAAAGCATTATATAGGTGTATATTTGAAGTGCCTATGAAAAAGACCAAAATCAATCAATGAGGTCTCTTTATATATTAGTTTCCAACACACCAAAGAACATAACATTTGGATATTGTATGCAAAAGTTATAAGGGTCAAAATTTTAGAGGATAGATGTTCTGATATTGTTTTTCCCACATAGGTACATATTGATTTTGGAGAAGTACTCAAAGTGTTGATGGCGGTTTTGGGTTCGTGTGCATTTGGGGATACCCACCTTAATACAATGCTTGGAGGGTACCAAGCAGTTTGCCATTGGTGCTTATCTCCCTTGCCAACAATCCTCTTCATGTGAATAGAAGGAATGATTTATTGTCTCTATACTTTGGACAAAGACTCTGGTTTCTCAATTCCACTTTCCAAATCCTATCTACAACCACATTTACATTGCACAACATGGTTAGAGTTTGGTTGGAGTGGGGATGTGAGGTCCAATTGTCTAATGATCAATAAATTAATATTGTTGTTTACCTAGGACAGAGCCTCCCGGTTACAACATTCTTGCTTTGGGCGTCATTGAATGACAATGGCCGGTATCCAATCTACTAAGAATACAATTCAGGAAGAAACAAAATTGTGTGAGTTCTAGAACTTGTTCTTCTAATATGATTGAGTTCTAGAACTTGAAAAGCAAAAATTGCGATCATATAGAACTCCTCGTGCGCAATAGAAGGAGATAGCTTGCAATTGCGATCACTTACCGAATGTGAAAGAAAGGACCAGGGATGCACACATTTCAAGCCCCCGGCAGATCTTCTCTCACTCGAATAGTTTCTTGCTACACCACTCAAACATTGTTCCTTCAAGATGTTGTGAGGCCTTCCCAAATTGAACAAAATTCCACTCGGTGCCTTAGTGACTGTGAGCTCATTTCTTGATGGCTTGGAACTTAATGGCAAAAACATTCTAGGGACCGAAGTACCGATTCTCAACCATGTGGACAAATTAAAGCATGAACTTTGAAAAGTAAAAATTGCGATCATCGAGAACTCTCGTGTGCAATCGATTGAAGGAGCTAGCTTGCAATTGAGATCACTTACAATAATGTGAAATAAAGAACCAGCGGGATGCACACATTTCAAGCCCCTGGCAGATCTTCTCCCTCTCGAACAATTTCTTCCATTAGTTTCTTGCTACTAACACCACTCACACACTGTTCCTTCAAGAAGTTCCAAATGGAATAGAAATCCCACTCGGTGCCTGACTGTGAGCTCATTTCTTAATGGCTTGCAACTTGATGGCAAAAACATTCTACGGACCACAGTACCGATTATCAGCCAAGTGGACAAATTTAAAGCATGAACTTTGAAAAGTGCAAACTATTGTAACCGCCGGAATTAGACCTCACCACCAGTTTTCCTTCACATCTATTCAGTCTTTTGGATGAGCCGATACTCTACTCTGTAAATAATGTGCATTGCAAGCAGACTTTCCGAAATATTCATCGTCAAGATATGGAACGCCGGATCTCGCCAGGGGTAACAAAGAGTTGTCATTTCGGTGAAGACAAATTCAAAAGTTTGCATGTTGAGTTGTACTGCTGTAGTAGGGCTGGGGTGGATTGACCCCCTCGCTCGTCCCCAAGTAAAAACCCTGAAATTTTTTATTTTTCACACATGATTAAATTTTGAAATCTTGAATTCATATTTGCAATCAGAGGCCCCAAATTAGTTAGGAGAGGTAGAGAAGATAAATAAATGAAGCACAAAATAGGGTTTGTTTGTTTTTACATGCACCCTTGGAATGACTTTGGGGGGACAAGTGAGGGGGTCAATCCACCCCGGCCCTGAATCAGTAGGGTGATTGCAAAAAAAGACTTTGTACTAAGTTAATGTAAGTATGTCAAATTTAACTACTTCTGGACTATTCAATGAATTTTAGACTAAACATCTGGAGATCTCCAAATAATAATATCATGAGATTCCATGATGTTTGTATGGATCTCCGGATGTTTGTATAGATCTCCCGATGTTTTCATTGTATTGAACTCCTAATGTTTTGTGTAGATCTCTCAATGTTTTAGATTATCCCTTGATGATGATTTTTTTTTCTTCCAATGACCATTATTAATTCTAGACTTTCAAAAGTCTATAAATAGTTAAGTGTGGCATAAGTATATCGAATTGTGACTCCAACCTTGTTGCATTACAATGCATAATCCATCTTCATTTCAAGAATTGGAATCTACAATGGTCATTCTTCTCTTCTTCATGCATGTGACACAAACCTCACAAGACAAGAATGACTATCTTAGATTTAAGTATTGAAATAAAGATGGGGTGTACATAGTGGAGCAATTAGGTAGGGTTTGCAATTAGGTGCACTTACCTTACCTTATTTCTTTTTGTTTTTTGCATGTTATTGTGAGCTTTTTTCAAGTATGAATTTGGGAGTAATGATCCAATGTACTTAAAATTCATAATAAAGGTGGATACCATGACCTATTGATTTTTTATTTTCAGTTATTTAAAAAAATTAATCTCATTGGGAATGTTGAAGTGTAAAATCTATGAACTCAAATCAACAAATCATATTGGACTTCCTTGCAAGCACCCAATATTTTGTAGTACAAGCTTTTTTGAATTCTGCATCCATAGTTTTTTGACAAATGAGTCTTTATGTAAAATTGAATTCTTACTTATTTAGTTATCAAGCATCTTCTTTCTGTATGAAATTATAGCGTTTTCTAGGGAAAATAATATATTGGATCTATTTTTTAACTGAATTTTCACAATTTATGAAAAAGAGTTGCACAGGGTTTTGTTTATTTATTATCTTACCAATGGAGTTAGTGTGCTTCAAGTCCATCTTAAAACTATAATCAATTTAGTTTTTCCTCCAATCTAGTATCTACTTCTAATCAACAATTTTTTGAAGAATGAAAATCTAGTTTATTTTTTAGAATTTTTTTCTGAATTCTTCAATATAAATATTTCTTTAAATCAAAAAATTTAGTACAAAAATTTGAACTTATGAGGATTCAAGATCTTATAATCTAGCTAGGAGCAAAAAAATTGTTTTCTTCACTTGAAATGCAAATATCTTGCAATCCACTTGGTCAAACTTTTTGAAAAAAAATTCAGCACATTTCCATACAAGTCTACTAGAG